>VWYI01009699.1:0-34722 GCA_013399455.1 Anthoscopus minutus
TGTGTGTGTGTGTGTGTGTGTGTATTTATCATTCAAAACTGAAATGGTGTGGTGTGTTTTGGTTTTTTTTGGGAGGGAAGCAGGGGATTTGGTTTCTTGGGGTTTTTGTTTTTGTCTGAGCAGATCAGGTTTTTGGGTAAGACTACTAAACTTCATTTTCTGTCTTTAAGCAGGACATTTTGGTAGATGTCATATGGCCAGACATTATTTCAGAAGACTTCAAAATTTGATTGAATCATAGAATTATAGACTGGTTTGGATTGGAAGGGACCTTAAAGCTCATCTCATTCTAAATCCTGCCATGACAGGGACACCTTCCACTAGACCAGATTACTCAGAGCCCCATCTGACCTGGCACTGAACACTTCCAGGGATGGGGCATCCACAGCTTCTCTAGGAAACTTGTGCCAGGTCCTCACTGCCCTAATACAGAAGAATTTCTACATAGATTTCCCCTGAGATTTCAGAAACATCATTGTGGAAAAAATATTCTTTCCTGTTATAAAACAAAGCAATTACTATCTATTGTTATTGAAATTGAGAGGCAATCTAATAGATAGTAAGAATTCTCATTAATTACCTCTTACGTTGTAGCTTTTCTATTTACTGCTTCTTTTATACTGAAGCATGAAAGTATGTACCCCACTGATTACTAAAACAGTTTCCCAGTCTACCAATACCTCACCATTAAACCAGCAAGATTTTGAAATAGATTCCTGAGAGATACAAATCCCATACAATTAAATAATTTTCTGAATTACTTTAATGATCACGGAGAATATATCTGCATAATTTGTAAATCAAACAGAAATAAATTACAAATAGTTTGGTAGGCTAAGTCAGCACTCAATATTACTTTCAGAGCTGGAAATCTTCAAGGCAGAATTCATTAATTTCTACTGCAAACTTCAAAAGCAGAAGGAAAAATGTATTCATCAGCTTGTCTCGGTGGGAAATATATCTTGAGACATAGTTCTTTGGAATATCTGTCAGATTTGACTCTCTATGACATGAATTGTTATCACATTCTGTTCCATAATAACAGTTACTATTCCTGAGGAGTGTTTATGCCTTCTGGAATACTATGTATGTACTCCACAAATCTAGAAGTACCTGAAGACTCAGAGGTTTTTGTATCTGATAAATGATGGCCGTTAGAAAACATTTCTGTTTCATGAGTTGAGCTTCAGGATATGGTTCTTCATTTACCAGACTGTTAGACAGGCAGTTTAAGAAGAGCAAAATCATGGATAAAAAACACTTATGAAGCTAGACCCCAAAAATATATTGTTACTTTATACTCAACTTTTTTATTATGTCTCATTTATTGTCACATAATTAAATAAATACGTCAAAATAATTAAACTTAGTGTTTTCATTTAAGAAACTGTCCATTTTAAGTAGGCAATAATTGCTAATATTTTCAAAAAATGTGTAGATCATTCATCTTACCAGTTAATATACTGATGATCCTATTGATAAGCCTAAACAGAATGTTTAGCTTGATTCAAAAGTAGTTTTCTCAACTTAAAACTAGCTTTGAAATTTCAAGAAAGCAGGAATTGCAGATATATATATATATATATATTTAAGACCTGATACAAATAATATGAATTAAAAGCTCTTATTTAAAAACAAATCTTAATTCTTAGGATAAAATGGCATCATGTGATTTGCAAATAGAATTGTCAATGGCAAGTTGTGATTAAAAAATTGGGAGAAAGCATTTAATTTTATAACCACTATCAGCTACAATTAAATGTGAGGACAAAGACCACTTTTTATCCAATTTATTTTGCATTTATGCCTGCATGTAATTATTCAGTCCTTTTCTTCTGTCTCTATACTAATTTTGGCCTCCATCCAAATCTTTGCTGTAAGTCTCCTGTGTTTGAAAAGGTTGAACTGTAAATAAACATCTTAAACTAAATTACATGGGTGGATTAGAGAGACTGGAAAGTGAGAAGTGTAAAGGGAAAACTATTTTTAAATATTTCAGACCTTCAAATATTTATACAGACCTGAAACATCAGGAGAATGAGATGTACTTTCCACATTTATAAGGTGAATGAAATGTCATGAGAAGTGAAGAGAATCCAGACAATTTACTGCACAGCATGAGTTCATAACTAAAAGCAACTGAGTGCTATGAAGATGTAACCACTATCTGAGCTTACTCTATTTTCTTTCTAATTCTGTGTTTGCAACTGCAGTTAGTGAACCAGTCAAAGTTCATTGCAGGATCTGATTTATGGTTTTCTCAAGACCCAGACTTGAAAATCTATAGGAACAAATGGAAGATACTTTGATTGCAAGAGTGTGTAGCATATATTTTAATAAGAATTTAAATGGAGAATCAGTCATTCCAAATGTATATCACCTGGTCTATTTCCTATCTAGACCCTTCAGACTTTTCATAACTGCATACTCTCAAGTAAATTTACAGTGATCTCTTATCTGATGTAAAGGTCTTGCTGATGTGGCTTGTAAAGGTAAATCTTGTTAAGAGTGGT
This sequence comes from Anthoscopus minutus, assembly GCA_013399455.1. NCBI lineage: Eukaryota > Metazoa > Chordata > Aves > Passeriformes > Paridae > Anthoscopus > Anthoscopus minutus. Next base: position 2,514 of record VWYI01009699.1, read on the forward strand.
GCAGTGCAGTATTGGGTATGAATTACTGATAAATGAAACATATGGTGCAGCTGCAAATTTTGCCTTTCAAGTGTGTATTTTATTCATCCACATTTATTGTACACTGCTTGTCTCCTTAGAAAAAGATGAAGTACATTTATGGAATATTTATATGTATATAAACTTCTGCTGCACTTTGTAATAAAAAATATAAAAGTGCTCCAGGATGACAGACTATGCTTTCAGTATTTTCAAGGTCACTGAATGACAGAGTTATGAATAGAAATCTCCTTCTGCCACATAACAGAATGAGCAACAGAAAAATAGCATGACCCAATCTGTACTACATTGCACAATATCTTTAAAATAATCTCTTTTTTTTGACCTTTTTTCTGTGTCCCCATTTCTTTCTCCATTGGTATGAAATAAATTATACTATACAGGAGTAGGAGGGGGATGCGGAAGAAAATTATGAAGGAAAATTATCTTTGCATGTAAGAAGCAGAAAAACAGTTCTTGAAATTATCATTCATTTCCGACTTGTGGTCTTTCTGTTTATAGAGTAGGAATGTTAGGAAACACACATTCAGGGTCATGAAAATGGCCTCTGTGGAGATAGAAACCAGGAGCTGCTTTGTTCTTACTTCAAGTGGTGGTGGCTAGGTTTCTACCAGCTCCTGAATTGGGTAACAGAGCAAACAGACTTTCTTTTCCTCACACTTTTCATGCTCCAGAGTTGAAAAGTGCATGGCTTAGAGGAATAAACAACAGCTCTCCTGTATCAGAACATGCCTCTTCGGCAGCTTCAAGGCTGCACAACTTAAGTGAGAAAATCATAGAGATTTTACATATTCTGTTTATTACTGTTAGAAAGCAGAATTAGAGTGAAATTGAAAATGTTGGAATTTTAATTAGCAGTCTTCACTGAGTCAAGTCTTACTAACATATATTCATTTACGTGTGAAAAATTCTCTGCTTCTCTGAGCATAATAATTAAAACATTCATTGCCTGTGCTCTCAGGTATTCCTTTGGCTTGCCATTAAGAATATCTGAATTCTCAGCATCTGTTTTGTTTCACCATAAGGGTACTGATACATATGTCGTAATGGGCAGTTTAGGTCTGTCTGGTTAAGGAAGGCCACATCTAATTTGTATATAATAACGCAGTACAGTTTTGTAACACTGTAAGAAAATTAGTGAATTGCATTTTGTTACACAAAACAACTTAAATATGTTGTAAAGCTTCACAGGAAAAGTAAATTGTAACTCCAGAGAATTTTGATGACAATAGGAAGAAAGTGCAGTTGTTAAATTCATTATTTTCTTAGACTTTGAGGGCATTTTGGCCACAACAACCTCCTGCAGCACTACAGGGAGGGGCAGAGTAGCTGGAAAGCTCCTGAAAGGAAAAGGACCTGGGTGTGCTGGTCAGCAGAGGCTGAACATGAGCCAGCTGTGCCCAGGTGGCCAAGAATGCTGGTCTGTACCAGCAATAGTGTGGCAGCAGGGCCAGGGCAGGGATTGTCCTCTGTGGTGGGTGGGCGCTGGTGAGGATACACTTGGACTCCTGTGTCCAGCTCTGGGCCCCTCACTGCCAGAGGACTGGAGTGTGTCCAGAGAAGGGCAACAGAGCTGAGGAAGGGTCTGGAGCACAAGTCCTGTGAGGAGCAGCTGAGGGAGCTGAGGCTGTTTTTTCTGGTGAAAAGGAGGCTCAGGGATGAGTTTATCATTCTCCCTGTACAACTCCCTGAAAGGAGGTTGTTGCCAGGTCAGGGGCAGTCTCTTCTCCCAGGCAATTAGTGACAGGACAAGGGGACACGGTCTTAAACTGCAGCAGGGGAAGTTCACGCTTAACATCAGGAAGAATTATTTTCATTGAAAGGGTTGTTAAACTTTGTAACAGACTACTTACGGAGTGGTAGTGAAGTCACCATCCCTGGAGTTGTTCAAGAAGTAAATGGATGTGGCAGCCGACAGAGTTGCAATCAGTCAGAGCCTGGACTCAATCTCAGAAGTCTTTTCCAACCAAAATGATTCTCTGGGGAGTATTTTGTTTCTTCTTGTTTGGTTGGTTTGGGTTTGGTTTTTCTGGGGCGGGGGGGGGGTTGTTTGGGATTTGTTTGCTTGCTTGTTTGTTTGTTTTTGGGGTTTTTGTTTGATTGATTAACATTTTTTTCATTTTATGATATAAAAAAAGAATATATTTGGGCCAATAATCAGTGACCAGTTCAGGATACGTTGCTAATTTAGACCTGAGTTCCACCCTGATATATTAAAAGTAGTCACCAGGATTTTCAGATGAAAAACTATGTGGATTTACTACATATGAAGTAGTGTATACACATTCAACAGAACGTATTCTAGGTGCGCCGTGGGAACTAGTGTGGGCCTCATGCTTAAAAGATACAGGTTTTGCCTGCTGTGAATTCAGGTGAAGTCTACCTCACCTTCTGCTCAGGATCTTTCAGTAACAAAGAATTCATGGGTAGAGTTTGGAATGTATGAGACCATTTTCAACTCCAACTTTATGTTGCAAATTTCAAATGGGATGGAAGTCACAACAGGAAACCCACTGTAGGAAAAGAAAGCAAAAAGAAAAACAATGGACAGGAAAAACTGACATACAAGTAATTCTTTATGCCTTGCAAGGGAGAGTGAGAGGTTAGTCTAGTTTCTGCCATGTATGAAATAGACTGGGATATGATACAGTTTGATTTATACAATTGAGGAAAGATGGTCAGTGATACAAATAGACTGGGATATGATACAGTTTGATTTATACAATTGAGGAAAGATGGACAGTGATACAGCTGTAGTAACAGTAGAAGAAAGGAAGGTATACACTCATAACTCCTGGGTCCCTCCTCAAAGTATAGTTCCTTCTTCAATAATCCAGGTTCAATTCCAAACTTTGATATAAAACAGGAAAAACATAGCAGCATTGCCTACAAGCTAACAATTAACATGTTTTTGTAGTCTCCTAATAAATGATATTGTTTTGTTTTCTGGATTGTCTCCCAGTAACCATTCTTTTCAGCCTTGAAGGGTATTCAAAAAGAGAAAAAACAATAGGATAAATGATAGTGTAAATTATATTAATAAGGACATTGCCCTTCTGCACTGAGATTACAGCAGTTATTTCTTTACTACATTTTGTAGTATTTTGTGTTCGTTCAGTAAAGTATTACTTACTTAGATGTTTTAATTCTGCTGTCTGTCTTAATTCTGCTGTCTTTCTGTGTTCATATTGCCAACGTAAGTTCAGTATATTCAATGGCCTTGAATTTTTTCTTGCAGGATAATTTTAAAACTAATGTCTACAGAAAGTAAGTTTGATTAATGAAAATGTTTAACTTAATCATGTTTTATATCAAGCAGTAGAATTTCTACTACTAAAATTGCAGCAATTACAGTGACATAAATATTAAACAATGAATCCTGCTGAGAACATTAGTCATATGTTAGAAAGCATTTTGAAAAATACTTTCTTTTCACATGGGGGGAATATCTGGTAGAAGTCCAAATCCTTATTGATTTCACTGTATTCATTTATTATTTCATTCAGCTTTTTAGTATAGTCCTTTTCAAGTGTCTGTATGCTCCTCCAAGCAAAATCTTTGCATTAAGAATTGTACAATAATTTTATAGCAGAGGGCAAAATGGAGTTCCAAGAACCACAGAACTGTTCCCCTTTAATTTACAGAATTAGAAAATTTAGTTGGAAGGAATATCTTATATTTATCTGGTCCAACCTCCTGCTTGAATCAAGACTACTGCCAGTCCTAGATTAAGTCAGGTGTGGTTTTGTCTAACTCAGTCTCAGGTCCTAAGGATGGAGATTACTCACCCTCTTCTCTTGGTATATCCTGTTTCGGTGCTTTATGTCTCTCCCAGTGTATCAATATTTCTAATACCTGGTCTGAACCTGTCAGGAAAAAAAAAAAAAAGTGCAGTCACTTCTAAGGACTGTGCCAAAGTCCACCAGTCTCCATGAGGTCCAGAATTTGTATTGATTACATTGTTGCTTCTAAGTGCTGTGATAGGAAACTGCTAGCCATCATTGAGCATTGTTTAAATTACTGTACAGAAAGTTTTAACACTACAAAACAATGACAATTCTATACGCAGACACACACAAAAAATTATAAAAGTATTTCTTAAACTTCTAAAACACTTACTAAATAAATAAAATTAAGCGCTAATGAGTACTGGGAGGAGACCTGACACTTTAAGAGTTAGGTAATTCTAAGAGCATTTGGTTTTGAAAAGTATTTGGATTGAGTGATTTTGAAGATGAGTATGTATTTCCATTTTTACCTATTGCATTCTGTAAAGAGTATTTTCATTCAGGATGCTTATGTTTAGTTTAACAAGGTCTTAATACTGAGAATATCAGTTGTTTTAAGAACTCTCTATCCTGAACTTTATATTTGTGGTACTTACGAAGTTTTTAATCATTCATTCTTTCTTTCTCCTCTCCTTTTCCTCTTTCATTTCCTTCTGTCTTTTCCCTTTCCTATTCTTTAACTTCCATTTCCCTTTCCTTTAATATCTATAAGTGCTTTTTATGAAAGTTGACTGAATTTTTAAGAATTTGGTATTAAGCAGCTGTCTTGATTATCATGAAGGTAGTCAAGAAAATACACAACTTAGAATTTGGAGAAAGGGAAACTAAAGAGTGTGTGTTTGAAATAGAAATTCCATTGTAGTGGTGATGGGAAACAAAATCCTTCAAAGCTAGATCCTGGTTGCACATGACAGGATGCTGATCAGTACAGGCGGCAGGATTTGTTCATTAAATATTCTATTTTATTTTTAATTTAATATAACAGAAAAAATTGAAGAAGATATCAAGATAATATGGTCTATTGTATAAGTTGGAGTACAAATATTTTTTGTAAATCTGTAACCTAGAAATAATGCATGCATTGCATGTTGTTTTTTGTTGTTGTTGTATTTGTTGTTTTTTTAAACACTGCATAGGTGATTTATTTTATATGCAGTTCCCACAACTTGTTTCTGTTCTGAATAAAGTTGTAGAAGTTTTATTGATACAATGATCTATCTCAATAGATTGTTTTTGTTCCAGGAATGTTTTCTTTTTTTCCCTGTGTGCTCTGCTGTTATTCTGATTAAACACAAGTTGAATTAATAGTCTTCTTTAAATAAATGAACTTCTAAACAAAATCTATTCATTGTTATACCTGAAGTTTGTTAAATGAAGAACCCCATCTTCTGAGTTCATGTTGATTCAATATATGTCAATCCACAAATTTGGTCTTTTTTAGACACTTTAGTTTACACTCCTGCTTGCTTTATTTCCATTAATTTGTAGTATTGTGAATTTTGTAACTATAATTTTCCCAGATTACTTAATATTTTCTGACTAGACCAGATTTATTTCAGTAGAAATGAGTATCAAAGAAAATCCCTGAAGAGGGATGCTACTTTTTGTTCAGTTTGTATAGTGATATCTCAAAATCCAGCCCAATAAAATCAAAAATTAAATACATGGAAGAAAGGAGCTTAACATGGTAATTGTTTTTAATGTGTTATATATCAATATAAATAAAAATATTGAAGCCATTTTTGTCAAATGCATTTTTAATGTCAGCTACTGAAAAGTCTTTTCTAAAGAAATTTCTCATGGTAGTGAACATTAGATTATATTAGTTATACCTGATCTACACTGTGCATCTTTATTCATGGGTTATTATTTGCATTCACAGTTAAATAAGCCACTAATATTTTTATTCAAAAATAATTTATTAACTATATGTTGTAGTGCAAAGAATGATGGAAATTCTGGGAACAGAACGATTTTTTCTGATTATTAAAATTGTTACATTTGTTTCTGGTGTTTTAGGGAATTACTTAATGTTAGATATTGTCTCCAATTTATGCCAATGATTTTGCTGACATTGTGATTTGCTACTGTTATCTTTTTTTTCACTGAATGTGCAACTTGAAATATTTTCATTATCAAAGTTAATTTATTTGTGTTCTGAATTCTGACATTTATAGCCAGATGCTTGAATGAGTATGAAATTAATTGTTATTTGGGCAAGGCAGACAGATGGAACTGAGACAGCCTGGCTGTTTCTGCATATGAATTAACATTTTGTCTATTGTGTAGCAAAACCCTTTTTTTATTTTTTTCCCCTGTATTTCTGCCCCATGGCAATTTCTAACTTTATTCTGTCAATATTTCTATGAGCTAACTGTGAGTCACATCTAGAAAAAAGCGATTTTATACTCTTCCTCCTACTGTGCAAACACATGGAATAAACAGAACAGTTGTTGCTCATCCCAGGCAGACAGATTTTGGGCAAAGTTCTTCATATTCTGTAACATCTACAAGAGTCTCAGACATTTGTACAGAACCTTATTATTTTACTTTACAACCTTAAGTTGCTCACTGCTGTCTTCCCATGACTTTTTCTTCTGTCCTTAAAAGAACATGAATTATCATCACAAAAAGAAACCTGTTTAAACTTCATAAAAATACTATTCATTTCTTTTTGCCTCTGAAAGAGATTCAGGCATTTCCAGGGGACTCAGTTTTTCCTTGAGAGTAGTAAAATAATGAGTAATAGGTGCAGAAAAGTGTTGTTAAATCGAAAACTCTACTTAGCATGCATAGTGGTCAAGCTGCATTCATCCTTTGTAGTAATATAGATTCAGATTAAAGGGAGAGAAGAAAGGAAAGAAACCCAAACCATTCTCAAATTTGTAATGCTTCTTTGACAGAAATTTCACTCTGCCACCACAATCCCAGATATATAGGAGTGAAGTTCAGCAACAATATGTCTCAGCTACTTTGTTTCAAAATAAATCCATGTCTTTCTGCAATTAGATCTGACATCCTCAAGGGGTTGAATTTGGGACTGGAATAACATTGTGCTATGCAGCAGATGCCTCTCCAATGAGAGCAATGTAACAATGTGGTATTTCTGTTAATTAACCTCATATAAGATCCATTTTGGGATTAATGTAGAGGAACTGTACTGCTAGTTCCCCTAACCTTCCTTTCCTTGGTGATGGTTTATGTAATATATCACAATTCTTAGAAGGTTTCTGAGGTAGATTACTTCAGTGAAAAGACAATTTAATATGCCAGACATTTTTCCTCTCATTCTACTGCAGTAAAGTATCATAAACAACCTACCCTGGACCAGAGAAGCAGCTGGGGAATTTTGTTTTGGTTTTACTGACTTGGATTTATGGTGCAATTTATTTCACAGCAAATCTTGTGTTAGATGTTGCTTTCCCATGGTTCATTTTGACAGCAGTTAAAATTTTGCAACAATAAAAGGAACTTTTCTAGATGAAACGCTTGCAAGCTGTATCTTAAATAGTATAAAGTTTTGCATTTTTTTATAACTTTTTTTGTTGTTTTTTTCCCCCTGTACTTAGGGGTTTTTTTACTTATTAGATTTGCTTGCAAGAATCTGTATAGTAAAAGGAAGGACATTATATGTAATGCTGCTTAAACTTTAGGATAAATCTATTATCACATAATAGGTTTAGCTTCTTTTTTTTATTGAGTAAGGTTTAATTCTTTTCTGTTGCCATGTTTCTTTTTAATTTCTGGTTTAATAACATTTTAAAAAACCAGCCAAACAAGCAACAACACTCATGGCATATCTCATCAAAAAATATTAAAAATTTTGTATTAAAGCCTTAATATAGCATACTAAACCAAAACCAATATACCTCATAACATCTTGTGTCATGCCCTTCGAGGGTGCCTTGAGACTTAAAGACTCACTTCTAAAGGGATAGCACTAAGTTCTGAGCTCTTGTGCATTATGTTAATTTATTAATTAACTAACTTAAATTAGATAATTAATTTAATTTGGAGAGTTTACGAGAGACTGTTCTGCTTTTTCCTCTTTAGGGTATTCCTTACAAATCTACTCTTCAATCTAACCAGCCACTATATGAATAATCCCAGCAAAATCAATCTACAAAATTGAATTCTCCTGCTAAAGCTCACAGATACTGTGATTAGAAAGACAATATCTACTGATATAACAGCTAAAAGAAAGTGGAAAATCTCAAATGATGCTCTGAAAGGGATTTCACTTTCAGTATACGTGGAACTTGATATCCATCAATAAATATGCCAATGGTATAATGTGCACATATGGTATGAAGTGGACTGGTTCTTTTCACATTTATGCACTGAATGTGAAAGAAATCAAAATATCCATTGTGGCCAGGGCTATTTTCCTGTGAGAAACATTTATTTGGAAAGATGAATAAGGTGATTTTATACTTAAATTACACACATTTTTTAAAAGTTTATGAAGTATTTTCTTCTGGTCTCAACTCCTAGCAAGCAGTTAAATTTTCATTTCTCTTAGATTACTCTTTAGTCCTGCGCTTTTGTTGCACTCTGTGAGACATCTTAATTACTCCAAGTATTCATTTGCAACTGGAGTATGTATTCTAATCCAGAATGGTTCTTCCCTTTCTGTTTTTCAGAACGCCATAATTATAATTTTTCCTACATATATAATATATACACATCACACCATCACTGCTACTAAGTGGGTCCAGTTCTTGGGGACATATTGCACTAACAGATATATCTGGGTTAATTCTGCAAAAGTAATTACAAAAGTCATTGTATCTAGATACATAGTGCTGTGCAGGGGATTCTATAGTATAAACTGATTCTTTAAATACTGCATATATAAGTAATTTTATTCATTTCTATAGGTCCCAGGAGTGTTTAGAAAATCAGAACCTTGGGTTTCATGTAATTAACACATTTGCATTTTCTTAAATGTAGACTCATAGCCATGCTTTTATGTTGTTTAAATTTTAAAATCATTTACACTTGCACTAATATTTTGTATGCCTTAAGGTTTATCTTCAGTGAAATTATTCGTCCTTGGAATGTAATCATGGCTGAAAGGCAAGTCAAATACTGCTACTGCTTAGTTAAGTTTTAAATTTAATCTTAACAGAACTCAGTGTTATATCTCCTAATTCTATTCTTATTCTCATTATGATACATTATTTTTTCACAACATGATTATACTGTAGAGTTCAATATTTTTAAATCTCATGAAATGATAAAGCTAAAATGTGCTCGAAGACATACAATTCTACTGCTCCATTTACAAGAAAATAGCTATGTTTCAATGGCAAATTCATGCAAAAAGCCCATAACCATGTGAAACGTAGAAGTTACTGTTTTTCTAAATTCATTAAATCCCTTTGGCTTCACATTTAATGGGAACACTGTCAGACTGCTGTAAAAACCAAAGAAATAGAAATTCTAATTAATCTGGACTGAAAAGAATAACAAAGAGTATGGACAGAAATAATTATGCTTTCATTGAATATAACTTGAAGCCTAAAGCAACTAAAAAAAATGCTCCTTTATAATGAAAAAATTAGGCTCCCTAGGGACTGTGAAAGATACTACTGGCTCTTTTTAAAGATATTACATTTCTACAGCTACTTGTAAAATGTTCAAGCCTCTGCTTTCCTGGGCAAGACAAATGCTAGTCAAGTCCACCTAGTTTACATCCATTCCTCAGTATGAATCTGACATATGGAGAGCTCTTCACAGAACTGACAAACAGCAAGCAGGCAATTGCCAGAGAGTCAATAAAAGGAGTCTCTCTTCTAAAGGTAGGGTAATGCTCCAGGAGCTCTTCATGGATCCAGATTTCCAAGTGCATACTCAATATTGCCTTTTAGTAAATACAGTATTATGATACTATTTATAATTTATTCCCATAAAGGTTTCCAGAGTCCAAGATTATTTTCCTGGATTTTACTTCAAGATTTATTATTAGATTCTTTGTGCTTTTTGGCAAGCTTTACCCATTTTCTGCTTCAAATAGCATCTTTAGACAGAATCATAAAGCTAGGTTCTGTGAATGATCACTGTCAGGAGTTCAGTCTATTTCTGAAATCATTCTTTTAGGTGGTTTTTTTGTTTGTTTGTTTTTATGGGGGTTTTGTTTGCTTTTTTTTGTTTGTTTTAATTTAATTATAGTTATTACATTTAATTTATGAATTTCCATACACCTCCTCTGAAAAATGTATAAACCTGCCTAATTCTCTTTCAGATCCTCAGATTCAGATCTCTTGCTTTGATCATCATAGGCACTTTTCATTTTAGGTCTTGAACTCATTGTTGAACTGGCAGATCAGAGCACCAGAAAGTCACCATCAATGTGCATGTAGCTGCATTTTGCAGTGTAGAGCAAGGGCAGTTGATACTGCTGTCCAAGAAGGAAAAATGGCAGGTTATGAACTGTATGAAGGTGGATGGAACACGCATGATGTGCCAGTTGCCAGTAAGGAGGATGGAAATATTCCATAATTTTTTTTGCCAGATTCATGTCTCCTATGTGTGATGGGTTGACTCTGGCTGGATACCACTTGACCATCACAGCTGCTCTATCCCTCATATGTGAAACTAGACATGGGAGAGAACATGTAAAAAAAGGCTCACGATTGACATAAGGACAGGGAGAGGTTCATGCATCGATTATCATCATGGGCAAAATAGACTCAGCTTGGGGAAATTATTGAACATATTATCAGCCAAAATCAGAGCAGGATAATGAGAAGTAAAACAGGTCTTAAAAACACCTTCCCACCCCTTCTCCTTCCTTCCCAGCTTTACCTCCTCCTCCACAAGGAGGAGGGGGTATAGGGATAATGGTCACACAACCACAGAATCGCTAGGTTGGAAGACCTTTAAGGTCATCTAATCCAATCCATGCCCTAACACCTCAACTAGACTATGGCACTGAGTGCCACACCCAGTCTTTTTTTAAACACATCCAGGGACGGTGATTTCACGAGCTTCCCAGGCAGGGTGTTCCGGTACTTTGTCACTGTTTCCATAAAAAACTTTTTTCCTAACACCCAGCCTGTATTTCCCTTGGCACAGCTTAAGGCTGTGTCCTCTCATTCTGTCAGCTGCTGCCTGGAGAAAGAGACCAACCCCACCTGACTGCAGCCACCTTTCAGGAAGTTGTAGAGTGATGGGTTCACCTTTGAGCCTCCTTTACTTCAGGCTAAACAACCCCAGCTCCCTCAGCCATTCCTCACAGGGTTTGTGTTCCCAGCCCCTCACCAGCCTCGTTGCCTCCTCTGGATGTGCTCAAGCATCTCAAGGTCCTTCTTAAACTGAGGGGCCAGAACTGGGCACAGCACTCAAGGTGTGGCCTCACCAGTGCTGAGTACAGGGGAAGAATGACCTCCCTGCTCCTGCTGGCCACACCATTCCTGACATAGGCCAGGGGCCATTGGCCTTCTTGGCCACCAGGGCACACTGCTGGCTCATGTCCAGCTGCTGTCACCAGCACCCTCAGGTCCCTTCCTGCCTGGGCACTGCCAGCCACATCGTCCCCAGCCTGTGGTGCTGCAGGGATTTATTGTGGCCAAAATGCAGCACTCAGCACTTGGACTTACTGATTGGAACTTCATCTTATTGGACTCTGCCCATCCATCCAACTGTTCCAGGTCTCTCTGCAGAGCCCTCCTCCCAACAGATTGACACACACTCCCAGCTTAGTGTCATCTGCAAATTTACTCATGAAAGACTCAATTCTCTCATCCATGTCATCAGTAAAAACATTGAACAGAACTGGCTCCAGCACAGAGCCCTGAGGGACACCACTGGTGCCTGGCTGCCAGCTGGGTGCGGCACCACTCACCACCTCTCTCTGGGCCTGGCCATCCAGCCAGTTCCTAACCCAGCACCGAGTGCTCCTGTCCAAGCCATGGGCTGCCAGCTTTTCCAGGGAATGCTGTGGGAGACAGTGTCAAAAGCCTTGCTGAAGTCCAAATAGACAACATCCACAGCCTTTCCCACATCTACCAGGCAGGTCGCCTGGTCATAAAAGGAGTTCATCACACATTGTTCCTCAGGGAGTGGAGTGCTTCCCCTGCTTCAGCGTGGAGTTCATCCCATGGGAGACAGTTCTCCATGAACTACACCAAAGTGAGCACATCCCATGGGCAGCAGTTCTCCATGAACTTTTTCTGAATTTTTCTCATTAATACTTGGGATATTAGCCACATCTAAGAGAAGTGGATTGGCCATTTCTGGAAACATTTCTTCACCAGCATGGGTCACTCTTCCCTAGGATCAGTTCTTCAAGGACAGGCTGCTTCAGACTGGTTGTCCCACAGGGTCACAAGTCCTACCAGGAAACCTACTCCAGCACGGTTTCTTCAATTCATACTCTTTGAATGGGTCTGCAGGTGTCTGCCAGGAGCCTGTTCCACAACAGGCTTCCCGTGGGATCAAAGACCTCTTTTGGCATCCATCTTCTCTGGTGTGTGTCTCTTCCATGGGCTGCAGGTGGATCTCTGCATTCCCATGGTCTCCCATGTCTGCTGGACACTGCTGCATCTCCATGGATGGCACCATGGGCTTTGGGGGAACCTTACCTCTGGCTCCTGCAGCACCTCCTGCCCCTCCTTCTGCACTGACCTGGGTGTCTGCAGGGCTGTTCCACTACATCCTCATCCCACTCTCCTCTGGCCACAAATACATCTGCACAATAACTTTTTTCCTTCTTTTAAATATGTTATCACAGAAGGCTGCTGTCACTGATGGGCTCAGACTTAGTCAGCAGTGGGTCCATCCTGGAGCTAGCTGGGATTGGCTCTGTCAGACAAACATGGGAGAAGCTTCTGGCATCTTCTCACAGAAGCCACGCCTGTAGCAGCCTTGCTACCATAACCTTGGTGTGAAAACCCAGTACACTATGCTCACAATCTGAACATAAAACATCAATCCAAATCAATTGTTGCCTGTGGCTTCTGTAACACTGACTTCACTGTTCCTTCAGAAGCACAACTTTCTCAGTCACAACAGTGATTTCATGCAGATGAAAAAAGGCATTATTAGCACTCAAAAAAAACACTGAGTTTTTTTGTTTGAGTACTAAGGTACTCAAATACTTAAAATATTATACTTGTTATTTTACAAGTGAAGGAAGCAAATGATGAATTTTTTTTACTTTTTATAAAGGTATTACTTTATCAAATTTTATACCTTTTTTTTTCTTTCCTTTAGCTATGGTTGCTTTGAGCAATTTGGAACCAAATACAACATATGAAATCAAAGTAGCTGCTGTAAATGGAAAAGGACAAGGAGAGTATAGCAAAATTGAGATCTTTCAGACCTTACCTGTCCGTAAGTAATACTTGTGCTGTTATTATTATTATTATTATTATTATTGTTATTATTATTATTATTATCATCATTATTATTGTTATTGTTAATGCTAATATTAATATCTCTATATTTGAATTATGATTCACCATAGATAATGTTTCAGGTTTATAATCCACTCCAAGTGTATTACTGTATTACATCAGTCTTTACATTGTTTCTCAGAAATCATGTTTTGTTATTCCACCCTTTCAAGAAGTATGAGTGAACTTAATTCAGATACTTTAACCCATTATCTTACATTTTTGGGATTTAGAAAAGTCTTTATTTGATAAAACGGAGTACAAACCATGAGGGATACTAGAATAAAGAATTTTTCTCACTGACACTCAGGATATTAGCCATATCTAAGAGAAGTGAATTGGCCATTTCTGGAGGCATTTCTTCACCAAACTATGGTGCTATTGTTCTGCAATTATCAAACAGAAATCTTAAGCTATAGAAGAAATTATGAGAATGAACTGTTTTAACTATGCATGCAAATGAGAATTCTATTAAATCAGTTCTGTATTTGTAGTAACTAGAGGCCAGAGACCCAGATTAAAATATTAAGGGCAAATTAAAAATATTTTTCTCAAATTATCTTTAAATAGAAACAACAGTAAATAAATTAAAAACATAGAGAGAAAAAAAGCAAATGAACTACCAGATGGCAGTGTGTAGTAATCAAACAGACATGTTGAAATACATCAGCAGCTACTGCTAGACCAGTCTGTCATAAATCTGTTGCAACTGATTGTTGCATGAATGTTTCATGCTGAAATGTTTCATGAATAGGGCATTACTCAGTATACCTAATACTAGCCCTAAGGGAATGAACAATAAAAGTAATGTAACACAAAATATTTCTGTAAGATTAGATTAGATTTAGATTTAGATTTATTATTGTATTATACTGTATCATAGTACATTNATTTTCTATTACTCCTATCAGTATACTTGATGGAAAAATGACAGAAACTGTAAGGCATTATACATACATATATATGTGTGTGTGTGTGTGTGTGTGTGTGTGTATGTTACCTGATAGAAAGTGAGATAAGTTTTATATTGTGATCTAAGTAAGTTTCTCGTTACTTTAATAAGAGCTAAACACAAATAATACAATTATTTCTAAAGGAACAGTATTTACAGATATTTTGAAGATAAGACACTTCAGTACATGGTTGTGGTCATTTAGAATCTCTTAAAAAATGCAATAGGCATTGCATACAGAAAAGAATCTGTGAATTTTTGGCTAGGAAAGGGCCTTAAAGTGGCTATTAATCTTTTGATTGCATGTTTAACACTCCCTTCTCATTATAAATAAGACATTTGGGTTTAGTGTTGAAAATATTATTCTTTACATTTAGTCTTGATATTGACTTCTATAAGAAGGAGTTGTTCTTCTTAAAAAAGGATAACTTCTTATCTAATTTGACTTGGTACATTTATTGGAAAGTAAATTTACTTTAAATTTAAAAACTGAGTTTCAAATTAGAAATCTCACATAGGATTAAAGGTTATGTTTAAGTTATGGATGTTTACCTATAAAAGAGTGTCTTTTAAACTTCAGTGAGTAGCAGGTTACCAGCCTTGATGAATTGATGACTAAATGATTTTGGAAGGAAATTCCATTTTGCAGTGTTGAAAGTCAGGTCTGAAATAAATAAATATTTCTTTCATGTTTCACAAAATTTTGTTTCCTTGTATGAGGAATATACATTAGAACATATTATAAGCGCAGTATTTAACATTCTTATAAACGCTGTTTTGTAGTGCCTGGAATGATCATATTGATTTTAAGATTTTGATTAATGTTATTATGGACAATTTCTTAGCTCTATTTTATAAGTTATCTCACTGCTGAATTATAATTATGATGATGATGATGATGATGATGATGAATTGTTTTCTTATTTAGGGGAGCCAAGCCCCCCTTCAATTCATGGACAACCAGAGAACGGCAAGAGTTTTAAACTTAGCATAACTAAACAAGATGATGGAGGTGCCCCCATACTGGAATATATTGTCAAATACAGAAGTGTAAGTATTTCAATTAATCAAAATGCATGTATTTTGCTGGTTAATATCTGCTGATAATGCAGAGAAAATTATTGATATTATTTGAAATTTACCGAAGTGGTTTGCATTCCAGAAAATAAATTTTAAAAAAAGATATAGCATGTTTTCTTTTGTAATTAGGTTGCAGGTGCCAGATTATAAAATAAAAATTTTTAAAAATAAAATAAAAAGCACTCATCTATTCTTAAAGGTTTACTGAAAAGTCATCTTATCAAGAAAACTATATTCTTTTTCGGTTTCATAGTAAAAATGTTCATCTTTTAAAAACACAGTAAGTTAGCAAACATTAAAATTACACACTTAAAGGTTGTTTGAGCGGCAAATTTTTAATCTATTATAAATGCATCTATGTTGATAGAAAGCTATATTGCAGTGTTCAGTATTAATTGTAAATGACAATAATTATCTGATCTGAATTCCAGGTCTCATCTTACAAAACCCAAATAACTGGCACATTGTTGGGAATTTCATGAGTTTCAGAGCACATATCTGTTCTTAGACAGTCATCAGGCAGAGTTTTGTGGCATTCTGTCATCTAGAAAGCTCTGTTTTGCAATTCTCTCATCAAATCTGCCAAGTTTAGAAAACAGATTTTCCCCTAGCATATAATCAATTAACAAATGTTGTATGGGGTTATTTAAAATTATTATTAATAATGTAGCTAAAATACATTTTCTGTGTACTAGGTTTATAAATGATTGAATTGAAGAGGTAGCTGCAGAGCTGGCAAAAGTGATGTGTTTCATTCTAAACGGTGCATTTTAAAAGGTTTCCTTGTGTAGTACTTTCATCTGAGTAGATCCATTTCACCAGAGGGTTACAGCAGAATTTCATGTCATTAAGAGTCTAGAAAACTGGGAATGTAACATTGGCTATCTAGGCATGTTAAATGGAAGGTTGTGAGGACTGTATTTATTCACAGAAAGAAGCAGCTTTTGAGAAATTAACTATAGAACCTGTTGGAAAGTTATCGAAATGGAAAAGACAATTCCTTAACTTGTAATAGGTTTTTATCACATTTCCTGATGCTTGCTATAATGTAACTTTTTGGTTACAGTCTAGGGATTATCCGAGCGCTAAACCTGGTATGTAAAATTATTCTTCTATGCTCAATATAACCAAAGAAGATTAGTAGCTCCAAATTAATTGAGAAATATTTGGTAGCACTCTGAAGAATAATCTGAGGGAATGAGCAGAAGTTATTCTGCTGTCACTGATCCCCGAATCTTAGCTGACCTTCTTAAATGCCTATCCATCCAGGATACAGTTGACTTAAAAGAAAAGTAATCGGAAAGATGACAAGGGTAGTAAAATATGGAATACAAGATAAAAATTGAGTTTTGCAGGATTGAACTCCTAGTTAGATGACAATGCCTTTAAGTATTTACCATTGAGTACAAAATAAACTGTTTGACTGTAATACATTCATGCAGCATATGGAATTTATTCTGTTTTTTGATAAAATAAGCTAAATTCTTTTGGTTCTACCCCCAAAATTTTTGGAAATCTGATTTTGATTTTGTGTTTTGACTAAGGTACAATATTATAGTATAAAAGGCTACTTTTCTTGTGTGTTGTTGGAAGGTAAATGTGAAGTTTAATCAGTAACTGAAAATGTCAAAGGTTACTGAAGAAGATAGCTTTACCTTGGACCTCAAATTCTACATTGTTTCCAGTTGAAAAAGCAATTTGACTAATTAAAGGCCTTTCTACAACAAAAGAAGCAGAATAATTTTTTGATGTTTTAATCAGAAAGAATGAATGCTATATAAAGTTCATAATTATCTGTTGACTGCTTCTCTTCCTATTCGTCATGTTTAATTAGCTTTCCTTTAACTCTTACCAGCTTCATTATTAGCACCTGAACCAATGTATTTGCTTGCATGTTTGAAGAGCATATTTGATAACAACCCATACATCAATGTCTTGTTTTATACAGATTTATTTTTTTTAAAATGGGGGAAGGACAGCCTTTAAGATATTAAAGAAATATTAGAGCCTGGTTGAGGATAATCAGTAAGTTATTTCTGGAAACCATGTATTTCATTCTGTTGAATATTCCTTTCCTACCATCAGTTTCTTCATATTATGGGCAGGAGTTACTGACTACAATCAGATAATAAGCAGCTTGATATTTTCTTCTGTATTTCAGAGTATCAGGTACTGTGCAATTTTCATGATTAGCAGCCTCAATTTTTTTTTCATGCTGTTGCACTAAGACAGCCTGACAAAACTTGACTGATGAAGTCTGAGGCTGATGGCACATATTGGCTTCAAAGTTACCTTAGGAAAGAATAGGAAGAGAGTAAAGCAAGATAATTGTTCCCCAGTAACCATCTGGAAAGAGCAGTCATGGGAATTCTCTAGGGTGGCATCTTGTCTGATGCCAGAGATGACCAGCCAGCCACACTTCTTATAGGAATTCTTTAATATTTTTTCAGGGGGGCCAACTCAAGTCTCCCTTTGGTTCTTCTGCTTATGGTGTTTCCAAAGTTGTTTGGGACACACATGATGACATGCTGGTATTTCACAACAGATGTGAAGCTTTATCCATGTAAACTATGGAAATGTGTACTGAATTTGTAAATGGCTGTTATCTGATGGGGCATTTATCAAGCACCAGAGTAATAAATTAAAATTGAGAGGGGAGAGTTGAGGAGACAGGAGGGCCAGGAAGAAGGAGCAGTTGGGATACAGCTATCATAGCAGCTTAGGGCAGGCAGGTGACCAGGCACAGACAGACAAAATAAAGGCAGACTACAAAGCAGCCTTTGGAAAGTGTTGACACTGCTTTAACTTACTTCATAATGCTTAAAAAGTTCTGAATAGATGTCTTAGCATTTCCATAATGCCAGGTCACAGAATGCCAACAGCAAGCTAGAAAAAAAAGAGTGGTGAGGGGAGGAGGGTTGGTTTTTTTTCCCTGTCAAGACAAATATATATTTGGAATTAGAACAGAATAATAAAAACAACTCTCTTTTGTGTTTATGAATCTTTTGATAGAAGCAAGAAAAATTATTAAAAGTGGATTATTTTTGCAGGCCTAATATTGTTCACCTGCTTCTGACCTGTGACAGATTTACTAGTAATGCTCTGAATTTTGGCAGATAAGAGTTTGATAGTTCATGTGTTTCACTCTGAAGCATATTCACTCTATCGTGACTGTGTTGATGTAGGACATGTTAATTTTGTTCCTTTATAATGGGTTCTACAGCAAACTTTATAGATATAGAATATTTTAAAAGAGATAATTTCTAATTTACTCCCACTCTGAGATACCTACCAAGAAACAGGCAAATGCTTTTGCATTTCTAGGTTCCAGTCTACTTGCTAGATCATCTTGACTTTCTGTGCATTTTAACACCATGTACATTACCAGCTGTTTTGTGCTTGGTTCAGTATTTGCCCCTGAACTTTATTAACCATATTAACCAGACTTAGAAATTCTCAACCTAGTGTAATTACTTCTTGTGAAGTCACTGTTTTAAACAATCAGATTTTCTTCTGTGAGAATTTCTTGATATTTTTTCCTGCCAGCTTTTAAGACAGTGTGGTGTCTCCTGTCCATTTCTTCATCACAGGGAACACCATAATAGGTCTGTTTGAGCTGTGCTTTCAGCTCAACAATTTAGAGAGGATGGAGAATAAGAGAAGAGTTGAAGGGGGTTAATCACTTTTCCTCACTTTTTAATAAGATCCCAGAGAATGTGATTTTGGATACAATGTAGAATGACCATTAAAGAGAGAGATGTTATTTTCCAGAATAGTAAATTGTTGACCTGTTGTCAGGTGCTCCCTCAGGTTTGAAAAGTAGTCAAGTCATGGCAGAGTGGATATTTATACTGCATTGTTTAGTTTTTGGTTGGTTTTGTGGTTTTGTGTTTGTTTTTTTTATTTTGGGGGTGATTTTGGTTTTGGTTTTGGTTTTGGTTTTGTCGGGTGTGTGTGTTACAGCTGTCTTAAAAACCTAGCTCTCTTGACTCTTTTTAAAGAAATTTGGCTGATGCTTATATTATGAAAAAAATATTAAGCCAAAACCATATAAAGCAAATAAATACATGTTTAAGAAATAATGATGATTTTGTGGTTGATTTTGGTTTGTGTTAATACAAGGCTGAAAAGTAATAGAAGTGGAGTGAGCAGTAAAATCCCCAGAACTGCCAGTCACTGGCTAGGTTATCTGTGGCTTTTTGTAAAGGCGTATAACTGCATAATATGAAACAAAATAAGATGGCAATAAAGGAACAGTTTAATCTCTGAGGCTGCAGATCCCATCAGTTTCTGTAAATGTGAATTTCTTGCTTGTTATTAATGATTACTGAAGATATTTATATTAATTCACCCCCAAACTAGAGTGCTGTTTGTAATTTAGAAGTTTCATTCTTTTTGTTGTAGACCACTGTGCATAAGTAGAGCTTTCTATAAATTTTAAGTATTAATAACAGAACAACTTACTAGGGTGCAAAGTGATCACTTATGGTTCTCTCTTTTGCTCCTTAAGCTACAATTTAAAGGGTCCTATATTAAACAGGGAGATTTGTTGGAAGATTTACCTGGCAGATCCATAATTTATGTTCTCATCCCTCTTTTTCCATTTCTACACTTCTAGGAAATCAAATGTGGGCATATTATTGAGCTCTGCTTAAGGGAAAGTACTTGAAAATGTAACGTAGCTGAAATAACAGCTATAATAAAGGGCACAGAAGTTATTTTTTTGTTGGGGATTTTTTTTTTGCTTTCTTGGGGTTTTTGGCTTTTGTCCTTTTTTGTTTTATTTTCCTTCTTTAAGAAGCCATAAACAGACAGTACTCCAAAAGATTTAATCTGTTTTTCTTTAGAACACACCTTGCTTTCCAGATACTTTATTCCTCTTCCTCCTAATTTGTGTTTGTCACTCTTCAAAAATTTTTCTGTCTCTGAACTCAAGGCTTGGACTTTGTTTCATTTATCTCAATTCACCCATTTGGTTTCAGTTTCAACTAAATTTTGGTATCTCTGGCATAGCATGTGCAGGTATCCTGTTACATTTCAGCTCATTCATTATTTTTCACCCAACCAAATTGTGGAAACCTGCCTTTTCACTTTTCTTCTGTCTGCTGAAGTGCAGCCTCTTTCTATTCATCACATAGAGTTTTGCAGTTTGTTTTCAAAATATATCACTGTTTGCAATAATATCTTTTTCTGCAGGAGCTGTATCAGCCTGAATCTTTAGTTTTCAATTCAGCATATTTTTTGGATTTCTGTGTTTCTGAAACCCTTTGAAATTCACTAGTGTATTCACATGATATCTGCACACAATACTGAGATTATGTAGGAAATGAAACTTCTGATTCATGTTGATATTCTTTGGAATCTAGCTGTATTTTTTCTAACTCCTCCTATACCTCACCAATTTAAACAGCCATTAAAATAGTTCTACATAGCAATGCTATTCCTAATATCACTAAGGAGTATTTTCATATACATATTGCAATCAGTATTAGTTCCTTATATTTTGGCAGCGCTATGCAAAAATATATTTTGTAAAAGTAGTTTAGTATAGGGAAAATGCGAGTGGATTCACTCAGGGTCAAGTCAAGTGATTGCAATAGAAAGTATCCATCAGGATATGGGAAGATATCTTTTACAGAAAATACCATTTTCGCTGTATTATGAACAAACTGTTTTTACTCTAGTGTGACATTTTTCTCATGATTTGTAATGGACCTAGTATTCTGATGTTTTAGTCTATCATTGCACCAAATAGGAACTTTGACCAGGATGAAAATATTTCTGAAAACAGGTTTTGTTGGATTTTAATCATCCTAAGAACTATCACCTGACAATACCAATGCTAATGCAGAGAAAGCAAGAGAGTTTATTAACAGGTGAAGTCAGTATGGAAAAATATGCAGTCTCAGAGCTGATAACAAATAAATTATCACAGCAGTGCACACAAGGGAATTCAGTGTGTCCTTTATTTTCTGAAGACGGGACAAAAAAATGTAAGTCATAAGGAACATGACTGGTCCCTTAACTCTCTAAATTAGATACTATTTTCTCTGAAACCTGTATCGGTAAAGAGCAAGATGCTTCAGCAAAGAGCTTAAATATAAGTTGCTGCATAGTGCACAGCTAAAAATTATATTTACAGGTATTATAAGTTTGTTTGGCTTTAGATTTTCCAATATGGTTTATACCCACTGATTGGGTCTGTGTTGCTGTATGGCCTGATGCTGTATGGGTTGGATGGCCAGGATTTGGCTTTCAAGAGCTATTTCAGCCATGTTATTGTACCTCAGTGTCTCATAAGAGTAGGATGCATGGATTCTTACTGACTGTTATTGGTTGTCCTTTGAAGATGACTTTTTTGTTTGACACTATATATTGTTTTATATTTCTACTTACTAGTAATTGTGTAATTTCTACTTCTATAAAAAAAATAATTAAATGTATTGTGTACTCAAATTAGCAATTGCAAAGGTAAGAATTCCAGGTTTATGAAATGCTAGAATTAAGTTAAAGCAACCTAAGCCCTCATTTGTTCCCTTTGTACAGATATCCTAATTAACTGTACTATGGGAAATTATAAGAATCCTTTTTGTCTAGAACATCATTTGTAAGAGTTGCATTTATCCTCTCACAGGTGTAGACATAGTATTTCATACTTTCTCAATGTTTTTTAAATTCTTGCTTGCAACCTGGTTTGCAAAATGTTCCTATATTTCTACAATTAGTTTACATTTTCATTAAATAACTAATGTATGATATAAGCACAGCTGGACACATGAACAATTTAAGACTGGGTTTAATAGCAAGTTTATTCGAATGAATATTGATCAAAATGTAATTTAAATGTCTGCATATTCTTACATAATTTATTTTAGCAATTTATTATATGAGCACCCTGCTGTTCTACAGAATAAAAAACCGTATTTGAGGGAAGAATAAATTGAAGCCATAAAGTTTAAAAGGATTGACCACAAAATTCTTTAATCTACGCTGTGCAAACATGCTAAGGAGTAGTCAAAATCAGAAAAATTAGAAAAAGCCTAAGTACTCAGAACTCCAAAATTAGATTATTTCAGTGTTCATGACCTCTCTAAAGGCAACTCCACATTTTTGTGCATCATGTAGATACAGACTTTAGACAAGTAATACAAGAGTTTGGGGGAATTTAAACAAATATTTTCATCTTCACAGAAAGATAAGGAAGACCAGTGGCTAGAGAAAAAAGTTCAGGGTAGTAGAGACCACATAATCTTAGAGCATCTTCAGTGGACAATGGGTTACGAAGTACAAATTACAGCTGCCAACAGACTGGGTTATTCTGAACCAACGTTGTATGAATTCAGCATGCCACCAAAGCCCAACATTATTACAGGTAAGTTAATTTCATTGTTTTCTCTCTATTTCCAACTCATAGTACACTGTGCATAGTTGAGCAAAATGTAACTGAAGTAATGGGCTGGAAAAATGTGAGACCTCAGACTTTCTTATCAGCAAAACTTTGATTCAGGACCCTTAAATGGGACCCTGTCTCCACTTTTCTCCTAGTAATAAAGTAATTTTTAAGTATAGAAGAACATTGATTCTTCAAGCCAGTTGATGGCACTTAACAAGAAATACAGTATTTAAGATACACCTGCATTTCAAGTTGCCTTGTACTGCCTATTGTCTTGTTAAGCCAGTTATTAGCTACAATTCTTGATTTCAGTCCCATCTCTACATGTGCTTTGAGCTACACACATAATAAAGGCATTTATTTTAGTGTCTGATGATGTTAAGACTTCAAATAATCTTGTTTAGATACTGCCTGAATGATTCACCCTCACATAGTGACCAGTCTTTTATGAGTCTGATTTACAAAATTTGAAATCTTTTGAAATATTGTTCATCTTTTTAAGTGTATAAGCATGGAAGTTTGAAATTCCATTTAAGAAAAACTTCATTTTAGTTAAAAGTGAGTGTATGAGTTTTAATATAAGGCTTCCCAATATAAGGCTTTATTTTGATGCAACAATGAAAAATTATTTACCTTACAATAAATCTAAAATAAGGTCTTTTCTGAAGTATTATGGGTCATTTTAATTTTTATAAAGAAAATGCTATGATGGAGAAATTTCAAACTTTTAATTAAAATTAGGAGCTACACTTTTAATAATTTTTTCCAAATTAGATCAGTATCATTATCACTTGAAAAATCGGGTTCTAAATCCTCTAACATAGTATTTTCTGACTGCCATTTTTAAAATTGTTAGTGTATCAAAATCAACAGAAAATTTTCAAAATAAATACAATAGCAAATATATTAAAATGTAAACCATATAAATACCCGCATTTCAATCTGAACACCTAACTAGCATTGATATAGTGCCAGTGAGCTGGAATGAGTCATAGACTAGCATGCCATCCGAAAATTTTGAAATAACGGCCTGGTATTGTTCTTGTTTATTGTGAGTTTCCTTCAAATATCTTTTCAGGAAAGTTATCTCAAAATCTCTGCACCATTTTTGAATATTCCATAGCAGATATCTGCAACATTTTTGAATATTCCATTGCAGTTTGTTTGGTTTTTTTTTGTATTGGAAGCATCCTTACCTTTTATTTATTGAAAACACATTTGTAATTCATTCACACACTCAGATTCCTTTCTAGTACAAATATTTGTTCTATGTACTTGAAGTAAAGTTGATTTGCATCTTGATTGAAATTCAAGATCTCAATAGGTTCTGTGTACTTTTTTTAAACAGGCAGGGCATTGTGATTGCCATCAGTCAGTAATAAAATTTCACATAATTGAAAAAGAAAAGGGAAAAAGAAATATAGGGAAACTCATTTTCCCAAGGAAATAAAAATGTCTGTCAAGTAGAGAAATAAGTAAAAACTTACTTAGGGAAGGGATAAGCCATTTTTCAATTTTGCATATTTGAAACAGAAATATTACTTCTTTTGCAATGTATTACAACTTTAGCCTTTTATAATTATGTAAACTCTTCCATACTATTGCCACAGCTGCTGTAGAAAAGAAACTTAATTCTCCTCTGTAAATGATAACATAGGTGGTCTTTAGACATCCAAGTAAAAAGTAGCTTAGTTAATTTAATTTCAGAAGAAAGATAGAACATTTCTCTCAAAAAACAGTTTTACAGGTACTTAAGGGCTTTATCCTTTCAGTACTCTCCCATAACCTCTAAGTAGATGTAAGAAGTCTGTTACACTATTTAAATTCAAGTCTTCTTTTTATGAATCATTACTGCAATTATGATTGTGGAACTAATTAGTTTCCTTGACAACTGTTTTTTCACAGCCTGAGAAAGAGTGTGAAATTCCCATCATAAGAACATTCTGTAGGCAATTTTTAAAAGTGTATCAAAAGACATTTAGAATCAGGAGAACATTAATGTTCATATTCATGAGTCAGCATTATTATCTTGTTTTGAAATGGTGTAATATTATAATCAAAATATAACATTGTATAAATATATACATAATGCTGCAAAAATATGAATGTAATCTATTAAAACGTAATTGATTTTGTATATAAAATGCTTAAGTTTTAGCAGAAATATTCTTTCTGATGTCAGTTAACTTTGATAATGCACTATTTGTTTGAGCTTTGGTATATTAACAGCTGGATGTCTACAGATGAGTTTTGGAAAGGGCATAGGCAACAAGAATGAAACTGGGTAGACTATTGAATAAAATCTGCATAATTTGTCCTGTGCTCTCTTAGTAGCAACATTAACTGAGGTTTCCTTTCATATTAATAATGCAACTATTAGAAAAGCCTCTAAGACTCCTGAAGGTTTTCATCTGCATTTTCCCAAATCTGTGGTACTTCAGCTGAACTGTTTATGTCTGACTCCAAATTAAAATCGAAATAAATCTGTAGACCCTATGTATACAATCTCATGAATATCAATTATTCGAAGATAATTTTGCAATCCTCTAAGTATCTAGTTGGTTAACTATATATAACATAATACCCTGGTGAAGTGTGTGCAAGCTAATGCAATAAATCAGAGAACTGAAGAGAAATGGAAGCAAGGATGTGTTGGTTGTCCTTCAGTGGGTGCTTAGTAGCAAAATAGGAGTTGTGACAAGAAATAAAACGTTGCTTCTAAATTCTGCAGAAGGAGATTGTTTGTGCTTTCAAAAGCCATTGAATATCAGGCAGAAGTAGTCATCCCTGGGGGAAGGAACTGGAAGCCAAAACGCTACTTATGTGAGCATACAACTCCTGTGGGCACTGAATCCACAGCTTCTGCTTCCTAGGGAAGTGCACAAGTACCAGCTCCTGGCTGCAGGTCAAATTTCACGGTAATACATTATGATGATCTTCCAGTAACAGTCTTAGGTCTGGGAAGGAGCTTGAGACTGCAAATTGCTCTCTGGCATCAGGGAGGTGCATAAATAAGACAGATATTCCATTAAATTTTCACATGGTTGGCTCCGCAGCCTCCAAATGTAGATCTACTTTATTTCCTAATGTATATTCCTAGACCTGTAACACAATATCCAATCACTGAGTCACTCATTTGTGATTAGTTCCTCAAAATTTGTAATCCTTTTAATGAAAGTTTCCTGGTTTTCTAAAGGGTTTATCATTGGAGACTTGTGCTGAATTTGAGAAATTCCCAGCAAACCTTCTTAAAACCTTTTGCTTTGAATAACTGTATTTATAACTTTATTCATATAGATATATATATTAATATTACATCTATGTATCTATATATACAACATTTTCCTTCCTACTTTTTAGAGTTATTTTTTGTGGTCATAATTCTCTATATATATCTGTATTTCACATTTCACTTAGGCATACAAACGTGTATTTTAGACTCATGCTTGGAGAAAGAGTGGTGCAGTCTTAAATGTAGTATTTTATGTGCTCCAAAATCTCACTAGGTATGTCAGTTAGCAATACTTGCAGGCAGGGACAACTCTAACCTCAGTGTGTTTGCCTCTATGTGAAGTATTTATCACACTTTTAGTGCTGATTTGTAATGTTTTATAAAATTTTCTTCTGGCTTATCTATACTGTTAAGCTTCTAATCCTGTGGGATTCTCAAATGAACTGTGTGCTTTATCTCTTTATCCATGTTAAGAGAGCATGGGATAACCTCTGCAGCCATAAAAATCCCTGGGGACAGATAAAGTCCATTAGCTTCCAGAGCTAATTCTACAACCTATTTGTATGGGCTCTTTCACTCTTTCTCTAGAGTGGAAAGAGAGATCCTGTCTTTGTACCCTACAGCTGGTACAAAAGTGTCCAAATCTATTGTTATTCTGAACCATTATGGTTGCAACCTAAAAACATATGTACAGATTTATACTAAATCTCTAAAGAAGATGGAATGGAAGGTGCTAAAAAAGACCCTTTCTGCAAGTGTTATTTTCAGGAATTATCAGCAGATTTATGAAGGTGCTATTTTCCAAAGGCTCTTATCCAGTCAGTGCTGTTACTTTGAAAGAGCAGTAGATATATTAAAAATGGTTGCAAGTTGTATTTTATCAATTTTTTTTCTTCTTCACTTGAAGCTAACAAATTGGTGCAATAGTGGGAAAATGAAAACAAACATGGCGATAACAAGCACCTCATAGATCCATTTTTCTTACTTTGAGATATTGGTTATTTGAGGGTTGTGGGGTTTTTTTTGTTTGTTTCCACTGCTGCATGAACTGTAAGAGTAATTTTTTATTTCCATGCCTGAAAATGTTTTAATGCCTCGAACCTCTCATTGATTTTTTTTCCATGCATGTGTATTGCCACACCTTAAATCATATAGTGGGAGGCAAAAGAGGGAGAACATAGTATGTTCTCTCATCACCACCAATAGCAAAGATGATAATCACCATATTAAACATGATATTTAGTTTTTACAAAAATACAATGGAATCTGTAATGGTCTTGATGTGAATGAAAATTAAAAGTAGCTCTTATCATTACTTCAAGTATGTGTGCATATATTTGGGTTTGCATTTATGTATATACATTTTATGATGTATTACTAGATCTTTTGAGCTATATGGACAGTGTTTTGTTAGAATAGAAGATAGGATAAGGCTTTTCATCCAGAAACCTAAAATTACAGCAGAACAGAAACAAGTTTCCCTGATTCGCAAAGTTTGCTTTCAGGGCAAGTATTTTCCTTAAATTTTGCTCTCAGTCAAACAATTAGTAGGTGAACTTTTCAGGATAAAAATAAATAGCTGGGGTAGGTTTTTGTTCCTGTCACCTCTTGCAACCAAAGAGCATATTCCCTTGCTGCATCCTATCACAGGCTGTGTGGGTGCCCTGGCACAGTTTCCCTAGCTCTGAAGGGCATAGCCCCCTTTCTCTGAAGGATAGACTTACCCCATCCTCTAGGAGAAGCCAAAAAGCTACCTTCCTCACTCATGTTCTCCACCACAAAAGGATGTAACATTTGTTGACTGACCCTTCCTATGGGCAAACTTCCAAACTGAGCAGCTCTTGTGTCGTCTGAAACCTTTTCCCTAGATTTTAAATCATTTCGTATCTGTTTGAAATCAAATTTCATGTGATTACAACCAGGCCTCAAGGTCAGCGTATCACATGGGAGCAGGCTTGCATGGCCAAGGCCTCTGCTGGTTTTTTCATTAACCTTTCTTGCCTTGAGAGCACATTGCTGCCTCTTGTTAAAGCTGGTGTCCAAGTGACCCCCAGGGCCTTTTCTGCAAAGCTGTTTACAGCTGGGTAGCTCTTAGTTGTGAAGTGGCGACCAGGATTGCTTTTTCCCAGGGGCAGAGGTTTGCACTTCCTCTTGCTGAACTTCCTGATGTTCCTGTCAGGCCATTTCTCCAGCCTGCCAGGGTCCCTCTGGGTGGCAACACACCCATCTGGTTCCTCAGCCACTCCTCTGAGACGTGTATCATCAGAAACTCTGCTGAGGGAGTATACTCTGTGCCCCATCACACAAGTTGTTGATGATGAATGGGATTGAAACCCATACTGACCCCTGATTTGGCTCCCGGTACCTATTCTCAATTAAATTAATAGGAAAAAATATGTTTCATCATTAAAAGTTAAATTAGAGGAATTGTGGGGACTTTTAGTCTTCTTTTGTATTCTTTTTTTCATAGAAAAATCTAGAAAGGCTAACTGTAGGTATTTGAGCCAGGACCAAATATCATCACTTGTATCTTACAAATTGCCTATTTAAATCTCCATAGAAAGACTGTAGAATTTTTCAGTATTGGCCTGATTTTAAGTCTATGGTTTTGGACTGCACTGTCTTTCAGTCTCTGTGTGTGTGTGTGTGTGTGTGTGTGTCTACATTGGTAGTCTCCCATCAGTTTGTGGCTTATAACTTTTGAATATAGCTGACAATTTCACTACATATGTCAGAGAATGGAAACTTCAAAATTAAAACATTCCTGTAATTTCTTAAAAAAGTCTTATCTGAGAATAGAAGTAAAATTTTCTGTAGTGCAGTAGGCAAACTATTATATAAAATTCTCACACATTTCTAAAAATTTGAATGATTTGGAAAAGAGTAGTTGAAATTTTATGACCCTTGATCCTTACACCAACCTGGACCACTGCAGCAAATTTAAACCACAAAAGCAAAAGAAAAAACGGAGAAGTTTGAAAGATGTTCACAGGTAAAATTTCCATTCCACATATCTGAAAATTTAAGTCGATAATTTTGTTTGACTTTGTAGATTACAGAATTTCACAGTCTGTCTCTACAGATCTGACTAGTTAGGGTTTTAGTTAAATCTAAAATGCAGACAAAAATGCAGGAGTCAAAAAGAAAAGCGTGTGGAATGTCAGTCACCTTGGAGCTCTGATGATATTCCCAAGGCAAGGAAGAGCTGCAGCATTATCCTTGTTAAGTTACCACTCATTTTCTCAAAGGCTGAAGGATATTGTCATTCCAAAATAAGAATTTGAACATGAAGTCTTTTGTCTGACTTTTGTTCATATCGTAATCCTGAGCTAAATGTGTTCAGTAAATTCTTTAGCCAGTATAGCTGTGATAGAAGAATAATTTTGTTATTTTATTTTCTGAAGAGAATAGAGAGATGCAATGTATCTTTGAGATCGCTTGCTTTGGGAAAAGAAATTGGTAGGACTCACACCAATCAGATGAATTAATACTTAAAATTTCTGAAAGATAACACCCCCCACAGAAACTATTTGGTTTTGTTTTGCAAACTGTTACTAGAATTTGCTGAATAAGAGCCATTTCTCATCAAATCTTGGAGATTATCATTGTTGAAAGCGATAGGGCATGTTCTTGCTCTAGGCTAAAACCAGCTGTTTTCTCCACTCCCTGCAAAGACTAAAGTTATTAAGTGGAAATTTAAATCCCTTCCTAAAATTGATAGAACTTATTTGATGTGAATCAGAGAGACAAAAAGGCTTGCACTGTCAAAGATATTGACAGGAAAAAAATACACTATTTCTTATAAAATCTAATACTTTTGATACAGCTATCACAGACATTAACTACCACTGAATAACAGAGGGGCAGCAATCAAAGAGCTATTCTGTATTTTCAGAATTTCTGCTTCAAAAGGAGGTTAATTTTTTTTCTTTTGTCATATGAATTTTAGTTTGTTCTTCTTTTTGAATGCTATGAATTAAAAAGAAAATCACTATAAATGTTGAATGTAGAAGTGCAAGGCCATTTGCACTTCTTTACAAGTGGTAAAGTATGGTACTCTAATCCTTATTATTTGTAATTACTAGCATTATGATGCTTTCTAATTAAAATAACCCTGACTGCCAATTAAAAGATGAAATGCTTAGGTATATTCTCTAAAAATACTTAAAAAGCCTAATTATTGAAGTAAATGTGGAATTTTAATGTGCTCAAGGTTTGTGGGGTTTTTTCCTATGAGTATATGGACCAAACTATTTAAGTCTTAAGAAAAAGAACTGGTTGTGAAATTTGAATGGCTTGAACACAATATGTGTCATTGAAAACACAATAGAAATATGGGTAAGGATGGAATATTTTCATAATTGTTCATAGTTAATTTATTTTGCCTTTTCTACTTGATAGATACCTACATATGATTGTTCTCACGCATGTATTTGTGCAACAGGGACATTTGTGTGATAATGCATTGTTTAAATATTATGCATACATGACTATATTTAGATTCCTAGCTTTCATCTGCTTCCATTACAATTTCTTAAACCAGTTTTAAAGTAAAGATTTAACCAAGATTATTGCTTATACTGCATAAGGTTTTATACATTTTAATTTATTTTAAAGTCTTTTTCAAAATATTTGTTTAACACTTTTATTAGTCATTACTAATATATTTATTGGGTCACTGTAGCTGGAAAAAAAAATCTAGTCAATACACTCTATATTGTATAAAATTGACTGTATTATTTGCCAAAAAGTGAACCTTCAATAGAAATATTTGTAGAAAAAATATATTTAAACTTTGTAATTGTAACCAGGCACACTGTGAGGATGTGAATGTGTAAGAAGCTACTTATTTCCCATCCCAGTGTCAAAGTCATACCTAATTACCCAGCTGCATGTGCTAATTGCATGGGTCATTCATATTTTAATTGGACCTGTGTCCATATTATTGAAGCCAGTTTTCATTGTGGCCATTGTTTATTCCTACGATAATTCAGGATCAAGGTAAAGCCATTAGCAAGGAGAAAAGATAAACAAGTTTGTCTCTTTTTGTGTAAGATTGGAACCTTCTTTTTGTGTAACTATTGACACAGTTCTAGTTTCTCCTTTCAGGGTGTGGGGTGGTGTTTCTCCTTGCTTTCAATACTCCTTGCTTTAAATAGGCAGTAGTCACTATTTCTGATAGATGTTACACATCAGTTTTTTGAGTTCCAAGTACCTCCAATATAAAATTCAAAACTGTATTTGGATTGGGCTTGACTGAATGGTCTCAAAGGGAAGCAAGAAACATGAACTTAAATAAATTGTTTTAAAATTGGACCAAACTGTTTGCTACTTTGACTGCTGTGGAGGACCACATTGCTGCTATGGAGGTACACCTTTTCCACAGTTTTAGTACTATATTATACAGATTTGGCCAGGGTACTTCAATGGTTGCCAGTCCATCTATGCTTTAATCATAATTTGATGTTTCTCTTAATGTCTTTCAAATGACTGTCTGCAGCACAATGTAAATATTATATTTTTTCTCTCTTTTCTTTCCCACTGTCACTTTTTTTTCCCTTTTTCACTTTTCCTTACTTTTTCATGTTGTCTCAACTTTTCCACTTTTTTCTAAAATTTACTTCTTTTTCACACTCTAGATTTTCTATAACAATTCTTATCCACACAGACAGGTGCTGTGAAGATACTAGACGTGAAAATGGAGGCCAGTCCTTGCAGCTGAATGCTGCTGTTTTCTCTCTCATTGTAGTCATAAATTTCTGGTGCATGTTTTTATACTGTTGATGATAAGGCAAGCAATATGTATTCTTCCTCTCTTTCTTAATTTTTTATTAGTGGGAAAATAAACACAGCCCTTAAAAAAGTTGTACTTTTCTATAGATTTTCCCAAAGTTTCCATTCCTAGTTGTTGGGGCTCCTCACTCTCCCCAGGAGCTTTGCCCTGGTCTCTCGGCTTCTCAACGACTGCTGCTAAGCCAGTACCACGTGGTCGGGCAAGTCTGGGCAGGCTGCGGTCGGGGCTGCAGTGAGTGAAGACTTCCCCTTGCAAGTTGGAAAAGCCAGCTTTTACCTCCTGAATGTTCCTCTTTGTAGAACCCAGACGAGGCAAAGGAAAGATGCATAGTCCGTTCTGGGTTTCAGGTTCCGATTTTATTCCATTGGCAAGACCGATCTGTACTCCAGGAAACCCAGGACGAACCTCCCCTCTCCTCCGCCCACCATCCCTTTTTATCCCTGGGGGTGGAGCAAGGGGAAGGGACTAGCCAGTTTACCAGTCCAGGGAGAGAGGGTGTTAGAAAAGGCAGATTGACACCCATGTCACCC
>VWYI01009706.1:0-15735 GCA_013399455.1 Anthoscopus minutus
GGAGGGGTCAGAGGAGGGACCAGGCTCTGTGGTGCCAGCCAGCAGGACATGAGACAACAGGCAGAAGCTGATGTGCAGGGAATTCCACCTGAACATGAGAACAAAGTTTACTGTGTGTGGGATCACCCAGTGGAAGAGATTTCCCTCTGTCTCCCTCAGTGAAGATATTCAGGGACTGTCTGGATGCAATCCTCTGCTGTGTGCTCTAGGATGATGCTGCTTGAGCAGGGATTTTGGATCAGATGACACACTGTGGTGTCTTCCAACCTGACCCAGTATGTGGTTCTGTGAATTGTGTTATGTTTAATACATCTAGGTGGATGAGGAGAAAGTAAAGGATATGCTGAGAGGCATAACTGATGGCCCATTAATTCCCTTGTTTTGGTTTTATTTTGTCAGCGAAGACGTGTAGCACAACCTCCCAAAAAGATGGGAGAAGTGGGAAGCTGTATTTCCTTCCTCCATTACTTGACCCCACCCAAACTCCAGGCTCCACGTGCTCAGTCCCCCACCCATGGACTGGGAGAGGAAGGGAAGGGTAAAAGCTGGAAAACTGTTGGGCTGAGATAAAGACAGTTTCATAGGGAAAGCAAAAGCCACACATGAGAGCAAAGCAAAAGGAATTAATTCACCACATCCCCTGGTCAGGCAGGAGTTCAGCCATCTCCAGGGGAGCAGGGCTTGTTGCATGGAATGGTGACTTGGGAAGACAAACATCATCACTCCAAATGTCCTGTCTTCACTCAGTACTTCATGCTGAGCATGATGTCACATGGTCTGAAATATCCCTTTGGTCAACTGGGGTTGCCTGCCAGCTGCGTCTCCTCCCAGCCCCCCATGCACTCAGAAAAGGCCTTGGATCTGTGTAAGCTCTGATCAGCAACAGCAAAAATATCACTATTCTCACGACTGTGTTCAGCACAAACCCAAATCCCCTTACCAGCTACTATGGAGAAAATTAACTCTACCCCGATCAAAACCAGCACATCCTTGTAATACTTAAGAATCAAGGGTCGAAGTGACATTTCCTGGAATGAAAATTTTTGCTAGACACAGTTTTGCTAGACACAGTTTTGCTAGACACAGTTGCCAGTAAGAGGTATTTCACAGTGCCTTTCATGACCCTGCCTGCTCCTGAGGCAGAAGGCTGAGCTCAGGCATGAAGCCCCAGTTTTGCAGGAGGGCTGCCCGA
Organism: Anthoscopus minutus; assembly: GCA_013399455.1. Taxonomy (NCBI): domain Eukaryota; kingdom Metazoa; phylum Chordata; class Aves; order Passeriformes; family Paridae; genus Anthoscopus; species Anthoscopus minutus. The sequence goes on from VWYI01009706.1 coordinate 1,193, forward strand.
TGATGGTGCAAAGGGTCAGAGGTTTGTACCCTCTAGTAACCAGGGCAGTGCTTACACACCTTGGGACTCCCCCAACCCCCAACCTTTCTTGATTAAACCTTATCTTTCATAAACAAATCCCTGAATTTCAATGATAAATATAATTTAAATCAACATAAATAGCCATAAAGAAACATAAAAGTTGTGACCGGGTATGTGAGCCATTTGTCTTATGTGGTTCAATTGCTCAGTGCACCAAAATTGGTTAAATTCCTACATGGAGTTTTCCCCATGGAGGACAGCAGCATCCTGCCCCACAGAGTATCTTGAATGTCTGGATTTTCCTTTTTCTTTCTATACATTATATAGTAGAAGTGTTGCATATTATGGAGAAGTACAGAATTTGGGAATTTTATTCACGAACTTTTATTAAACTGAAATGCTAACACCATTGCAAAGAGATTTTACAATGACAAAAGATAATTCATCAGAAAGCTACAGACTTCATAACAATATTAATCTTACAAGTGAAAACACTAACAGATTTTAGGAAAGCCAGCATTTTCAATATTAAGAACTTAAAAAATGTATTTGAAAGCATTTTCCTTTAGATACATTTAGAAACAATGAAGAATTCCTGAGCAACTACTTTTATAGCAGTATTCTCCAAACAATGTACATACTACATATGAAATCTGATTCTTACAGTTTCTTGTGTTTTAGAAATTTACAAAAAATTTTGGATCTGGTTCATAGAATAATTGTGCTTAAAGTCATTCTGTTGCTACAGTAATGACACTGCGATAATCTCTTATGTTCCACATTGCATACAAATTCTGAAACTGTACTGAAAAAAATGACTAGCTTGTATTGCAAATCTACCAATGAAATGGTTCATGCAAATGCAAATAAGTTTGCTCTAAATATTGGGTCATCTCTTTCTCTGTTGAAAATATACTGTTTATTCTGGATATTATTCAGAAGGTGCAAATTTTGTTTCTTTGAGAGACTGCTGGCACAATTAAAGGCAAGGGAGTTCCAGAGACTTTTACACTCACTTAACAGTGTATCAGAATTTTAAACAAGTACAATTAGCTAATAGCTGCTAACATATTTTTTCTGGGCTGTACTTTTTCATAACAGTGCCTTCAGTATTGCTATATCTTACACAATGACTAAAACACACAAAACACAACAAAAATATTTCAGAAGCCAAGATAGTGCTGAGTATCTCTGAACAATATAACACATATATAAGAACTGACGGTTATATCAGATGAACCGTTTTTGTAGTCAGAATAAAAAAACTTTACTTTCCAAAATGAAAAATAAACAACACTAAAGTAGCCCAGGAGCTCTTTCTGAGTATAACGGAGCAGCAGTTTTGTCTCCCTTTTGAAATGAAAGACAAAGCGATGAGAATTAAGAGTAGTCTACAGCATTGTGAATATTAAAAAATATAATATAACATCATTATAGTTCTGCCTGTAGAAAAATCTGCCTTCTTCTAGACATTTATAGTTTTCCATTCTGCTGAAGGGATATTTTCTACAAGTCACTTGTACAATGATATCCAGCATCCTCTAAAAATTCTACTCAGTGCTACAAGTCTCTAAAACTAACCATTGCAGGAACTGAAATGAAATCGTTCAATGTTCATTGATGTCAAAATGAGGTGAAGGTACTCAGAAGCTCACAAAAATAGATCCAAAAGCAGCATTGTTAAAAAAAATAGTTAAATAATGTCAAGATCCAAGACAAACAGCATCACCGAGTAGAAAAGGACAATAAACCTTCCAAAAAGAGGAATATAAAAAAAAAGACTTTCTTATATCTAACTGCTCCATAAATCAATATCTTGAGTATAGCATATTAGCACTCTAGGAGGCCACACAACTATTTCAGGTATTTTTCTTAACTACTTCTAACAGATATAATAGTGCCTCTTAAAAATGTAACATATTGAAGAGATGCATTTTAAACCTAACTTGGTAATTTTCAGAATTTATTACCAAGGTAGAGACTTTCTAGGTAAGGAAAGTATTAACAGATACATTGTCACAGGTACAAACTGAAACAATGCCCAGAAATGCCAAGAGACTGCTTAGTAATATCCCCAAAGTATTTTTTCTCTTGGAGCTTCTAGGTCATTGCATTATATATGCTAAATAAAAACAAAACAATGCTTAAGAATGGTAGACATGTGTGGAACAATGTAAATGGACAAATAAATCTCACCTGTATATCTGTGTGAAAAACAGAAGGTTGTTTATAAAAGCAGTGTGGTTGGTACACTTTATTTCTCTCTGTTTTTTCCCTTAGGAATGTAGGAAATGCAAAGTCAGATCTGATGCTGAGTCTGACTCTTCAAGTTTTATTTTTGCCTTGGACCAGTGTCAGATATGGGGAAAAAAAATCCCATAACTGGTAGAAAATGGATTACCACTTCTCATGTATAGGACTTTTTCTGCTCATAAGTAACAGCTGATCCATTGTAGTTCATTTCAGCATTTTGCCAACTCTTTAACATTGCATAAGGCTTTACTGCTTTTGTGGACAATAATCAGGTAGCTGTGCATATTTCCACTTTAGATATAAAAGTGTTTTCTTATCTTCCTTTTTTTCCCCTCACTAACTCATTTATCACTCCTTTGACTTCTGCTAGTGCTTATTTTTTACTGTCCATTCTCACATTTGATTCTTTCCCTTCCATTTTTAATTCCTCCCTTCTTCTCAGCTGTAGTCAAAATGCATTTCTTCCCTCTTCATCTACCTTGTACCATTCCATAGTGACTGTACCTGTTTTCCTCTCTGTCACATGCAGCAACCTTGTCCCTTTTTCCTGTCACTTTAGTGGAGGACTTGGCAGGACTGGGTTAACATTTGGACTCTATGACCTTATAGGTGTTTTCCAACCTAAACTGTTCTATGCTTCTATGATATTTAAGCTTTTTATATCCCCATATATTATGTATTTAGGCATCCATTTATTTTTCTCTTGACATACACAAGAAAAACGAAGAAAATCCCTGATTTGTTTCAAAATGGTTTTCAAGGCTGGGCCACAAGATTATTCAAATTGTTATAATTCAGTCCATCTTTCCACCCCCACAGGAATCGGAGCCTGATTTTAGTGCAATAGTTTGAGACAGTTGAGAGCAGGGCTTTCCATTGTTACTCACTCAGAGACAGAATTGAAAGGCTTGCTCAGGAGCTCAGTTGAAAACAGGTAATTCTACATAGCAAGTATTGATAAATACAAAGTTCTACAGATGAGATCCAGAATGAAAGCATATCTGGAAAATTGGCTCAATCAGTCCTAGTGACTTGGGAATATAAATAGTGGCAAAAAACTTTTCAGGCCAGGAATGGGACTGATGCTTGACTGCCAATCTGGGCAGCAAGGATATTCTTACAAAATGAAATTTTCTTTAGCTTGTTTTTTTTTCTTTCCATATTAAAAACATTTAATTTTGTTACGCATCTAAATATTCCATCCTCATACTACTGCTGCAACAGAAGTGATAATTCCATGACAAGCTGTTTGCTAATAAAAATAATTTGAACTTACAAATAAGATTTTAAAATTTTTGATAGAATGAACCATAAATTGACACACAAAAAAGCAAAAAACTTTTTCCTGCTTGCATTTCAAAAGGAGAAAAAAAAAAGAAAACTGAGGTAGCAACTATTTGAGAATGTGATGCCTGATCTCATGACATTTTTTTCACTTCACTTGTCTATATGGCTTTGTAGAAGATGTCTGATGTCTATCAACTGGCCTACATGACTTCAGTTTCCTTGCACAACACCTTCAGATCATTTACAGTTACCATGAAATTACAAAATACACTTACAGGCTTCATGATGCAAACCCCACATATGCAATGCTTCAGAGTGCATGAAAAAATTCTGCTTATTCATTTTAAACACCTGCTGCTACTACACTTTGGATACTTGAATGACATTTAAAGCAGCTGTCTATTTTTCAGCCATTTGAACACAAACACACAGACAGATATACTACAGAATTCACTGATTTGACATAAATCATCATTACATAATAGTTTTACAGTTCGTTCCATAAACACATATATCCTCTTTCTAATATTATATCAGATTAACTGCATTTTTATTAAATATTCTCTGCAGTTACATAGTATCAGCAAGACCAAACTTAAAGTCCTCATCATATGTGATACTGAGCTTTATGAACATGGGCCAACCCATTTGTTTGTAGTTCTTTTCAAGTCTGAAATATTACACAGAAATTCTAAAATTCTAAAATTGTACATCAAATATGTCTCTGATAAAAACAAATCTAGTTAAAATAATATGATAATGAATGACATGGTATTTGCCAATACTAAAGAAAAATATTAATAAAATTAGTCCGAGTCAGAAGGAAAGGTAATTTAATAAAATATATACATTTAAATTTAGAGATTTTTTAACACTAATTGTATAGAAGAGTCTTTATGCTACCTTTTAGGCCTTTTATGCTGTTACAAAGTAGATCACGCTATAAATGACATGTAGATAACTTTGACATTGAAAACATCAATCAAATTCTTGAAATTATTATTCCAAGTGAGAAATTTGACTAATGGTGCAAGAGCTAGAGGGCTGATCCCTATTCCTGGGGTAAATTCTGTTCATCTCTCTGGATATCAAAGGAGGCGTCAAAAGCCTGGTTTTCCCCACTGATGCATCATAATTTTACACAGATTGACTCTATAGAACTGCTGCAAGACTCATGTACTTCCTAATAAAAAGCATAATGACCTGCACGACCTGCACGCAAAAATATTGTTGCAAACAGAAAAAATTAAGTATTTGAGCATTCAAAAGGCCAAACACTTAGCTAAAGCTTATTTTGATTTTACAGCACACTAGTTTTTAATTTTTTTACTGTACTTTCAGATGTTTAAGGTCACTTTAAGAAGCTTTGCCACTGGCAGCAACAAGGTGTTTTGAAAAAGATAAGCAAATCTTTTTTGCAAAGGGAAAATTAATCTATCTGCACATTTGTTCAGCTTCAAGAATTATATATATTTATGACAATGTGTTCAGATTACATTTAGCTAGCAAATCCCCCAAAACTTAAAAGCAGTAGGAAAATGCCCCTTTTCCACTGCAGGTGACTTTCCCTTTCCATAGAGAGCCACGATGATTTGACATATTGAGACATTCATCAGCAAAGGTGGGAGATGCTCAACACCACACAAAGTAATTTAGGCTACAACTGTTTTGGTTTGAGTATTGATTTATGACAAAGCAGAGGAACTGCTTGACTCTCTTTCTGTGTGGGTTATTGGAGGCACACAAGCCTACAGTTAGGCAGGATGAATCATACACTAAAAATCTGCTAACTGTTGTGTCTGTTTGCTTCAGGTGGAAAGAAACTTCAGATAAAAAGGTGGAGCAGGAACAGCCTGTTACTGTCCTACATCTGGGTAGTCACCCGGGTTCTAACCTAAGAAATTTACTCTATAATGAATATCTTTAGGCTCTAGGCTTGATAAGATACTGTAGCTTCTGTGCATCACTAGATACATCCCAGAAGGCTTGTACCAGCCTATCTTTATGCATATCATCAGGTGCAGGAAACAACACAGATAGCACTGTCTGTGTAAAGATAGAAAAATGTGTCTGATTGTGTTAGCTCTGTCAGATTCAGTCAGAAAACTGAAGGGTAAATACAACACTGTCAGACATAGTGTGTTATCAACTTCCACACTTCCACACACATAACTTTCCTCATAACTCAAGAGTTTCTTTGCAGTACTAGCATCTCTAGAAATTTTTAAGGTATACTACATACAGAGTATCTTTGATAAAATTGTTCTTTTAAAAACAGAATATAACTGAACAGTTTTATGTTAGGCTGGTACCTGAAGTAGCCCCTTTATGCCTTCACGTGTTAAGTAAGTGTCTGAATTAGGAATCTAGGGTACCTTCCCACATCTTCAGCAGAGCATCCAGACTGCTCTGATCAGCCCCTGAAAGTGGGTATACCTGTATAGAGGACAGGCTCTAAATCTGATGCCACCCTAATGTTACAGCCCTAATACCTACCACATGCGTTTGTAGACACATGGAGGATTAATTAAGTTCTAATGTCCTGCCTGTGCAAAGGCTAGGCAGCTCTACTAATCTGTGCTTGAGCAGTTCCATAGCTTTGAAGGTAAAGGATGAGAATCTGATTTGCCAGATTAGTTATGGCCCTCTGGGACCTTCAGAATCTGAAATTGTCATTTGTCTGGCTCTGCAGCAGGTACCTGATACCACAGGAAGGCTCACTCAGGGCATAAAATCAAAAAATATGGGGAAAAGTAAAGCTGTTCAGGAAGGACACTAATAAAGCAAGCCCATCTATAAAACACACGCTCCTTCACAGGTACTGGATCATTCCCTCACCTTAAGTTTCCATTTTCCCCTGAAGCTAGAGATGCTAGCTAAATACTTGGCCCACTTTTAATCTGTCATCATATGGTCATACTTTTCTGGAGTAAATGTAACTTTTGTTTCAAGAAGGAAGGACCACAGCAACTTTTCAGCCACTACAGTATCATTTTGATTCTGTCTTCAGTTACATAGGATATAGTGGATCCTTACTGTTCCCATTGCTGTTCTGGGGACACATAACCAGCCCAAGTACATGGGCTCGTCTCCTCATTTCCACTGCTTTTTCAGTGGGGATCTGAATCAGACCTTGGAGGCTGGGCTCCAAAACTGATGGTCATAAATTCATTATGAAAAATCTGACTTCAAACTTTCCTTCCAGGCTCAGAGAAAAGTGCAGGATAAAGGAGAGCCCCATTTCATTTACAACTGGTGTCAAGAGTACAAATTCAGGGGGACAGAACCTCAGCTCTCGAAACCTAAATTCTATTTTATTATATAATTACAGGTAATAAAAAACCTGTGAAACAAATAATTTACAATTCAAATAGCAATATATCTGTAATATATTAGAAATATAGTTTAAAAATGTCTCCATATTCTTAATTAGTATAAAGTTTAATTTTATTCTTTGTATAGAAATTATAGCTTTATTTGTTACTGCCTCAGCAGAAGGAGAGAAAAGTTCCTAGGTAGCTAAATAGCACTGGGAAATTAAAAAATATTTCATTTTTCTCTTTTTTTGGTAATAGAAAAATAGTCTTTAAAAATAGATTGTTAAACATATGGGCTTATATGAAAGTAAAGTTGTATATTATATACAGTAAGGCAGTATATCATATATTATCCTGCTTTCTTTTTCATTTTGGTTTGTCTGGACTAGGATATGAATGGGATGCAGTTTTCTGTCACATTGAAACAGAGCAAAAATATATTTAGAATAATTTGTTATTTTACTGCAATTTGTAGAATATATTCTCTTTTATATATGATTTGTAATGTACAAGAGCTTTTTCTCAAGGACTGAGAAAAAAAAAGATAAAGAAAACTTAATCTAATGTCAGAATGCATTCAGAAGGAAACACATTGTAGGTAAGAATACTCTTCTGAAATGATTTATCTAATGTAGGAACTGCTCAGATCGCTATGTTTTGCTGACTGATCCATAACAATTTTCATCTTTGTTGAATCTGTGGTACTTCCTCAGGCTTCACCAACAAACAGAAGTTTTGCAGAACTGGATAATTATTTTACAGTGCATTTTTCATGACAGACAAGATCCATTTCCTCATTTCACTGTGTCAGAAAGGTGTGCTAATGATCCAGGATTTATGCCTGTGACTATAACCTCAACTCACTGATTATTTTATTATCTGCACAATGCACATGGGAGGCTAGACTTTTGAAGGTTAGGCTTTTTGAAAGAACTGTTTGCTATGTGACTTTGTTTTTGTGTGTGTAACTGCTAAGTATGTGCTGTATTAAAAGGTTATTTAAAGGAGGGCATAAAGGAAGATGGGTCCATGTAGTCCGACCCACTGGTGTCTCTTGTGGAGTTGCTTGGAGCTGTGGTGCTGTAGCTTGTGTTCTTCTCAGCTTGACTTTGCTGACAGTTCTGAGATGTTTCTGCGACAGGCTCTTGAGATGCAGGTGTGTTCTGGGTGCGCTGATCTGGCAATAATACTAAAATGTGATGATCCACTACTGTTGAGACCTTGGTATATTCTTTGCTGGTTCCTGGAATTGTGGATTTTTTGGTCTTTCCACTATTTTCTTTATGTTTCAGTAATAGTGTTGGTTCCTCATCTTGTCTGACTTTATGAACTTCTACATAGTCCATTAGTTTAGAATCCAGGAAAGGTGACTTGTCATTACGTTGATTTTGTCTGAGCTGCACTGTGGTTTGGTCAGCTGTGGAATATTCCATCTCATTTATCTTCTCCATGTCATCATACACAGTTTCAGCAATAGGATATAGCGACTGGCGATTTTCTTCATTTCCCACCAAAACTGGTGAAGTGTTCACATTTGTGGTGTTCAGTGTTAACTTGAATGCCTCCACAGTGCTGTGGTAGGCAAACATAGCAGCCTGATTGCTGGGTAACTGAGCTGCTAGCCATGTGCACGACTTTTTACTCTCACTGTTACAAGGGAGCATTTTCTGTTCTGAGGCCTTACACTGAATTTCCCAGCTCCCTTTTCCTCCTTTTTTTTCTTTGGCTCTTACATCTTGTGTTTGAAGAGCAGATGGAAGGCTGCAGGATTCCCTGCACTTCACAGGGAGGAGAGAAGGACTATCACAGCTCCCTCGGCCTGAGTCACTGTCTGTTTCCTTGAGTATAATTTTTGCATTTTTACAATGAGTGTCATGACTTGGCATGAGTTGTTGATCTTCACTGTCCTCTACCTCTAGATATTCTATCAGTAGTTCCTCACAGTCTGATGTTGGAGGGAAACCATGGCAACCAAGAGCACTCAGTAATTCTTCAGATTTTCCTGTCTGAAGGTATAATGAAGAGGAAATAATTTTTCATTGTCAGCCTTAGGGATTACCTGACTAGAACAATTGTGAACAATCTACATATTTGATATACAAACACTTCGATAGTTACATTGCTAGACCCAAACCTGGTTGCTACAGAAACTATTGAAAGAAGGGAAGAAAAATTCCTGCGTTTCCTTAGTGGAGAGACAATCCTAAAATTCATGTTTCTAACTTGGGAGGAGCAGTGAGCTTTTGGCAGGTATGGGTGTCCTGAATTTAGCAAGAAGGAAATGGAGGAGAACTGCAGTGCAGACATGTCCTGCCTCTTCAGCATGGCAAAAGACTGTGGAGAACATCTTCCATAAGAACTGCTAGGAAGTTCACAGAGGCATTTCCTCATGTCCCTGGAAACACAGCAGTCACAAGCCCTCTTCTTAAACACCCTCTTGTTACAAGTGCAAGGCAAAACTCTTACTCACACTTATCCTCCACATGTTTAACAGGAAAGTCTCATTTCTAACATTGATTACTTGAAGCATTTTTACAGTTTACTGTGGTAATTGTGTTTACTAATACGTAAGTTGGTAAAAAACATGAGTTTTGGTGAATTCTTTTTTGTTAGCTGTGGTACTCACCTCCAGCAGATGTGTATCTATGCCTTTTATCTTTGGTCCTGGAACTGGTGGCAAGATAAAGGTCATCATTCTAAAAAAAGCCCAGAACAAGCATACCAAATGTAAATACAGACCCTATCTCACTATTTTTTCTCCCATTTCCTCAGAATGTGACTGAGATTTTAAACACTTCTCTCATGTCTTATATGTCCCAGTTGGACCTCTGTCTGCCTCTCAAGCTGGGTAATTCACAAATCCAGTTACAGCACATGAAGTAGCCTTAGATGTATTTATAAAAAACACCAGCAGTATATAAAAGTTATTCAACTGGAAAAGTAAAATTACTAACGTCCTTTTAATTGTCATCTGTTCCTTAACCTCCAGTTCTCTAATACCATTGTAAATTCATCACTGGCTAAGAAACAGTGATGTGAGGCACAGCTCAGGAGGGCTAGTGGGGCTGTCTGTGCATCTTTGACTGTTGCCTCACTACTGCTAAAGAGGCTTTATGGTGAAGGACATGGCTTTTCCAACCGCAGTTTCTATCCCTTTCTTCTACTTAGTATTTTTTGTAAGGCTTGTACAAAAGCAATAATCTTTGCAACACTTTCTCTTTCAAATTTGATTGAAATTAGCCAGGATTCTAAGAAACCATTTGGGAAATTGATAAGCTGGCAGAAAGACAATCTCATAATATAACCTTGTTTACTTTAGGAAATTATGACAAAACCCAAAGACATGTCTCTTCCAGGAACGGGGATACTCCAAGTAATGTTTGATGAATATTACATGACTAACCAAGATTAGTCAGATCTAACAGAGACAGATCTTTACCAATTGAGAATTAAGCCTAGTTTCCAAAAGGAGTAGAAACACTGCTTCTTTCAGTTGCAAATTAAGTTAAATACCTATAACTAATAGCTTATAAGATAAGGCAAATATCATAGGAAATGGAATAAAATATTAGAAGTCTATTTTTGAAAAGTGCTCTCTGATCTTGGACTCCATGCAACTGTGAAATTGGTGGCTTACCTGTACCCTTTCATGATCATTAGCCAGCTCATGATTAAACATATAAGGGATGACAGGACCCCAACGATGATCCACACAACCATATCTTTTACTCTGAAGTCTAAGAAAAAACAGAATTATTTAAGGACATGCATCTAGCATAGGCATAGTCAGCATGCCAAAAAAACTCTCAAATTACTTTTATTTTTAAAATTGGCCTAAACTGCCAAATTTATTATTGAATAGAGACCTTAAGCAGCACAGATGGATCTCAAGAATCCCTGTAATATCAAATAATGAATATAATTCTTACTAATGGCACAGGAAATAAAGTCTCTTGGAAAAACCATACAAAAATGCATGAAGAGGAAAATTTTGTCACAGTCAATTAGACAGATTAGGTTCAAATCCTGTTGTACCAAAACCGTAGCCATTTCATTATTAAGTACGTAACATAAAATTAATTAAACGCTGGGTAAAGTGACCTAGGATTACATATTTTTAAGGATTTTTATTGTAATGTAACACTTTTTATACCGAGGTGCTTACTTCATATTAATTCCAGATAAAGAGTAATGAAGAGCTGTTACTGTCTAAAGGCAGTTGCTCTCTGCTGTCTGTGTCACTGTTTTAATGCAGTTGCTAGTGATCTTTTAATTTAAAACTACCATAAAGAGAAAAAATGAGTCAATAGTCAATAGACACAAAAGAAATAGTTTATATAAGCAAAGAAATAATTCACTTGTTATCTCTGTCATAAGGTAACGAAGGGGAAAGATAACTAGGTACAGTGCAGGGATAAGGATCTGGTTACCTTATAAAAGTTAAGTCCTGGGGAAGCTAAGGGAACTGCCACAAACCACAAGCAGCTAACAAAAACATATAAAATGAACTTGCATGTAATAACAATTACTGAAGGGATGCCTGGCCACTCACCAGTAGGGATCTCAACATACATTTCTGGGCTCCATTCACTCCACAGTCCATGGTGGTCTGGTTTGCAGTGGATCTGTACAATGTACCTCTTTCCAGGATTTAAACTAAACATTTTACATTGTGTTTGCTGTCCAACAGAAATAGTCTGGAAATAAAATAAAAGTCACAGCTAAGGTTTGGTAATCAAGATGAGAATTTAGAATGAGTTTGGCTATCTTTTTCTAATAATTGTTGAGCAGGTATGGCATAATAATACATTTATTTTATTTCTATAGTTTATTTTCTGGTTTCTGGCAGGTGAGAATGAGTGCTGGCTCTGGTATGCAGTGCAAATTAAACTGCTGTAAAAACACATCCTGAATTTATGGCAAATAGGGGAAGAGATGCAGTAATGGTAGGAACTGCAGTGGTGACAGAAGAGGAGGTGGCAGGAAGCAGAGACGGAGAAAGAAAATGAATAGAGGAAGATGTGGAGTGGTGGAAATGCACAGGGTAATAAAAATGAGGTTTTGCAATGGCCAGAGGACCAGAGGGAAGTGGAGTGGGAAGGAGAAGGCAGGGAGAGATACAGAGGTGGCTTGGAAGTTCTGCAAACAAGAAGGGGATGGAGTCAAATACCAATAGCTGGAGTCTTTAATTTGCCACTCAGTTGTTTAAGTTGTAGATCTGGGCCATAGAAAAATATTATTATTGTGTCACCACTACAATTACCACCTAATGATTATTCATGTAAATTTGAATTATTTTAGGTAATGTCACTGAACTTTCTGTTATCTAAGAAGTGCTTGTGGTTAAGAACAAATCATCACAAAAGAAACCTGACTGAATGACAATGAACAATTTAAACTACAATGCAAATATAATTAGTAAATAATGGCCACAATTAAAGCACTTTATCACCTGCTATTGTACAGCAGCACCTGAGATACCAGTGTTCTCAGCAAGAAATCATAGTTTACACAAGCACTTTCTAAAAATTATTAACTATTTAGAGTGTTTGCTTCATTTCATTCAGGCATGGGACCTGGCTGACAAAATCTAGCTAGTCAGAAAAAATTAACTAGCAAAAACTTGTGACATTCTTACCTCCCATTCCTCCCCTTCTTCAGGCTTTAGTCGCAATTCATATTCAAGGGTAAGCCATCCAGATCTGACATCAGCTAGCGGGGGTGGAGACCATGTCAGGACCAGATACGGTTTTCTCTTTATTGACTTTTTTAATTCCAATGTTATATTCACAGGAGGATCTGGCTGTACTGTTGAAATAAAATAACTGTAAATAAGAGTATAAGTGACTCCTTTCATCTTAGGAAGAAATATAAAATGATGTGAGTAAAGAGTTGCCATCTTCACTGTGTCTGGTAATATAGAACTGCTACTGGAATATAAAAATCAAGTTTTCAGATACAGTAAGTATGGATTTCTGAATTTTAAAACCCCCCTGTACAGTAGTAAGTATATTGGATTAATATTGAGATTTGCCTTAATCATTCATCATCAAAAATATTATTTCTTACATTACCATTTATTGTTACTCTCTCCCACAACTATATATCATAGTTAACATCTTTAATGTTATGTTATGAAACTGCGCTCTCCTATAATCTTATCAAAGCTTGGCATAAATATTTAGGAACAATGAAAACATGGATGCAGCTAATGAAACTTGTCCCCTCTATCTTTTACATTTAAAAAATACAGCTGCATGTTCCCTACACTCAAATATAAGGACACTTAAAAGTAAACCAAAACCGCAGAGTTAAAGTTCTGCCTGTATATCAAAAATAAACCAAAATGGAATACAGGTTTCTTCTACAGTCAGGCTTGCAAATTCCTCAGTTCAAAGGCAGAGCTTCTGGATATTGTGCATATATTTTATCACCGTCTAATCAAAGATCCATCAGGTCATCACACCAAGGTAAAATATAAAGCCATTTCTCCAGCAGGCTTTTTTCAGTTGCCAGACTCTTGGCAACAAAATGGTTATCACGGATAATGTTCTGTTCTCTTAGATAAAACCCTAATTACTTGTCCACATTCACTCTGTAGAAAAGTCTGAGAAAGAGATTATCAGTACACTGCTAAAAAAAGCATCAATGCAGCTTCTCTTGGGTCTGGAAACGACTTTCAGGTAATCAGATTTAAGTATTATTAGTTAAAAGATCAAATATATTTCAGTTACTTGTACAGTGGAAAAAAAGATTTTAGCTGGATGATGTTTCTTAGGGTTTGACTACAAGAAATATGGAAAACCAATAAATGTTTCTCTGAACATAATTTTAAAGCTTTTAGCATTCTTGTCTTCTTCTGAAAATAAGATGGTAAAGGGATGAATATTGATTGGTTATTACACTAAGGAATATCCTATTTGTACAAGTTTTTAACTTGGATATAATACTCTATATGAGGAGAGCTGGAATTAAAATTCTTGTGTCAAAACCCATGATTCTGAATTATTTGGTTCCAGAGAAACTACTTTTTAACTCTTACCTATGTAAGTCACATCCACATAATGAGGATCAGAGACATTACTTCCCATTTCATTAGTTGCCTTCACAGTAATATTGTATATGGTCCAGAAAGAGGTGTGCTTTTTATCGAAGTAGCATGAATTGGGGCCTGCAGTTTTGTAATCTGGACATTCATTAATTTTTTCTTCTCTGAAATGAAAGAACCCCAGTGATTAGGTTACACAGACTAAAACACCTGATTTTGGTTACTAGTACTTCAGTATTGTTTTGGGCTGGGTCTGATTTTTCATACCTGGCAATGTGAAGAAAATCAGAAAACTGCTTCAAGACTAAAGAGTCATTGCACAATTCCAGAGATTACTAAGCATTTTCCCCACAAAGTAAACACCAAAAGGCCTGAAGAATTTAGACTGTTGCAGAGGAAGCTGTGGTCTAGTATAGCACAGCTCTTATTTCTCTGAAAGCCACTGTTCACTGCACAGCCCAGAGCTCTTACACGTTCCAGAGACTGAGTAGAAGTGGTTGCTGAAGTCTCCTAACCCATCTACTAAAAATATTGTATTTCCATTTGTATGCTCATTCCACACTAACAGAAATTTTATGTGTTTGTACAGGTTTCAGAGCAAAACCAGTGAGAGACTC
>VWYI01009710.1:7532-42122 GCA_013399455.1 Anthoscopus minutus
ATTTTTAGTTGCTAATTTTAATTTTCTAACGATATAAACCAAACTTTGCCTCCAAGAAAAGGAAACATGATTCTCTGATTAACACTGCAGTGCGGATAAAACCCTCAGGCCTGGGCCACTGAATCACTTGTGATGAAACCTGTGTCTCACCCTAGGAGTTCTCCTTAGCTTCAAGGTGTGCAGCAGCTCTTCCCCAGAGCTGTCAGAGACCTCCTTCACCTTCCTCATTTTTGGGCTGGATTCCCAGGGCTAAGGAGTAGAGATGAAAGGAAGTACTTACCGTACTTATTAATTTTTTTCAGAAGTGGTACTTCTGCACTAGTATCTATTTTTTTGTCTCTCCTGACATATTAATTGTCCTGGAGAGAAGAATGTGAGGTTCTAGATGCCCGTAAATAAAACTTGTAAGGATCATCAGGGGTCACACCCTCTCCCCATCACTGCCAACCCATCTCTTCTCATCACTTTGATATCAGTGTGAGAATCATCCCTAATGGAGCTTGCTGCCACTGCTGCAGAGCCACTCATGCCCAGAAGGATGATAAGTTCTTCATGTCAGGCTTTCTCAGCATTTCCTCAGGGATTATGTGGTCTGCAACAAGGACTATCAATCTCTCCCTCAGCTTTGGGAGATCAGGTCTGTCCCTGATCATATTGATAGTCCTTGTTCTACTGCTTTCTCCCCCCACACAAATCAGGAAATGAAAAAAAGTTTTGGAGCCAAAAAAATAGCTGAGTGTTTTTCGTTTCATCATAGCAATGACACCAGCTAAGCTTCTATGCCAAAGTTAAATCCACTGTGAGCTACAGAAACCCTTTTTTTCGCTCAGAAAATGTGCCTGATTCAATTTCAGCTTAATTTTTAGAACACTTTAGCCTCTTTCCTCCTGTTCCCTCCCCGCCTCCTGCTTTAATCTGCAGGTTTGTGCATACTCTAATTTTGATGAACAGGCTATGCTGTGTGGGGTGCATATTGCTCTGAGTGCCTCATAGCAAATTTTTATTTACATTCATTACAAGAAAAGGCTGTAAGGCTCTACAGGTTCCTCTTTGCAATTTTAAAATGTGCTTATATAAGTTACTGAATTTTATGCCCAGGTTGGCTCTGATGATTAATGTGTTTATTTGAGAAACAGAGCCCAAAAGTTTGTCACTGTGACAACTTTTACAGCATCTTTGGTATCTTGTTTGGGAAAAAACAAGGTTTTGCAGTATCAATTTGTTGGTGTTAAAATCCTCATGAAAAAGACTTCATTGTTCCATCAACAATAAAGCTGATAATATAATATATATGTTAATATAATAATATCATAAATATTATAACATAAGTGATAAAATAAAGATGGTAATATAACACAGTCCTAAGGTTTTTAATCTCCAACATTTTCTTTGGATGCAACAATGCTTCTGAATCTTCAATGTGGAAAATTTCATAAATATCTTGTCTTTATTGTTCGTTCATTTGCACTGAAGAATTATCAGCTTCACAAACTTCTTTGTAGCTCCCAGTGGAACTAGCACAATTACAAAGGTGTGCCAAATTGGCTTCTTAGCAGAAGTTATCTATTGGAAGAAAACAAATCTCGACATTAGATTCCATCATGAGCAAACAAATCGTTTTAATTGGCTGTGTAATGGGACGGCCTTTTGTAGAATACGTGCTTGGAAAGTTCGCTGTTACGGTGGATCTCCTAAGTGCTGCACAGGATGACAGCAAAACCAGTTGCGAGAAATACAGCACAGCTGTGTTTTGGCTTTTTGAAATGTAGATTATTCATGTATTACTTTTCATTATCTGTTTAACTGTTTTTAATAATTTATCAGACTCTGAATTCCCACTATTTTACAAAGTTATGTACTTGGGGGTTTTATTTAAGAGAAAATGGCAAAGTAGTATAACTGCAGTTATAGGTCAGCTTCATCTTAAAATGATTTGTATTTCACCAATTCCTTAAACATAGCTGATTTTAAACAGCTTCAGGGTATCTAAGATATTATGTTTAGACTGCTTAATTCTACCACAACCTTTCTGTAGATTACCTTACTAATTGTGCCAACCAGTGTCTTTCTGGTAGCGGAGCAGGGAGCGCTCTTACCTTCAAGGTTATGGGATCCAACCTCACAACAACTTCATAACCCTTTGTAAAATCTTTTTCATGCCCTCTTTATGGTGAGCATGGCTGATGCACACAGCAGCATCAAGCCCCACAGCACAGCAGAAATGAAAGCACACACACAGTGGCAAATTCCCCAGCTATTCCCAAGGTCACAGATGTGGGCATGTTCATGCAGGCTGGACCAAGTGATAGGAGAGTTTTAGGATATAATTGGAAGGTCACAAAATCCCATCTGTCCTGTGATTTTGTTGATGAGTCAAGTAGTAAGAATGTCTCATATAGTAGTGTGTTTCAGCTGTCATTTTCATAGGGAAGATGAAGTAGATTGATTTTGAGTTATTAAAACCAGTTCAATAAATGCATTTCAAAGCTGTTGTGAATTTGAGTGGTACATAGCTCTTACTGGGCACTTTTTTGTCTGTTCTCAAGCTCGTAGAGATTGTCACATGGCAACTTGGCTAGAGCTTGAAAAGAGGTCACAGGAAAATATCAGAAGTGTCCTTACAGGATGCACAAGAGCATTTTATCTGTTTTCCAAAATCTAAGTACTAATTTTTTTTTCTTGTTAGGTTTATCTTTCTAATGAAAAACTCTACTGTTGTTTTGTGAAATTTTACTCCTTTAAACTTTAATTATGTAAAGCATATCCAAACATGCTCACACATCTAATACTATTGAGATCCCTACCAATGAGTTAAAAGGTACCAGCACCAGCCCTGCAATGGCTTCAGTGTGGTTTCAGCTTGGTTTCAGAAAACATGACAACAAAATATTAGTGAGGTAAAGACATATATATGTCTGAATAATGAATCTGTGTTGATGGAATTAAAAGTCAAGTTGTAGTTTTAATGCAAGTATCCCATCCCATTTTCTCAAACATTTTTTTATGGTATCACATTTGTCTAGTCACTATGAACAACGTATCATAATTTCTGTAACTCCTGCTTCACTATGGTTTTTTACACTTATTTATCCTCTCTTTTGATATCTAGAATATATGACCCCTGTTTGGACTTTCTTGCCTTCTGAAAGAGCTGTTGTTTAACACTAAAGAAGCACGTAGAAAAGACATATTTAAATCAAGATCTTTAAGGTAGATCTTTAAGATCTTCCACTTCAGGGGAACTGATCCACTGAGACTATTAAAAATGTACATCTGGAAGCACATGAATGGTCCCCTTAAAATGAAAGACAAGCAGTTGGTGCTCATGTTTGGGTGTCCAACTGTAGCCTGAGTTTACGTTAACAATAAATTGTTTTTTGTGAATATTTTAGTGCTATGTGAGAAATGGGATTGCTTGTTTTATATGGGTGCAGGAATTAGCTTGAAGAAAATAAAAGAAGGGAGGAGGGGGGTGGGTTGGGGAGGAGAGCAGGGAGAACACACAACAACAAAACACTACTGTAAGGCTCAATAGCACCTTTTAAATAAACAGAGATTAGGCAAGCTGTGAAAATGAGCAACTTTCATGCCTTGCTTCAGGGTCAGTGGGCAGCATACTGCTGGGTTGGTCTGGCTACTACTTTTGCTGTATTTTACCTTGGGTGCATTTGTTCGGGGATGGGGAGAAGTCAAAGTTTCCATTGCGGTATCTTTCAGAGGCACTGTGTTCACCAACATTAAATATGTTTCCAGTTTCATTTCAAAAATAAATACATCTTCCTATGTTAACTAAATGCAATATCAGCTATCATATTTATCATTCACTGACACTTGCCTTGGCCTCACCACTTTAAATGTTTTTTCCTCTCCTTATCCACCACAGATCTCAAAGACATTTGCAAAACTTCAGCTAAGCTTCTTGTTTAACAAATGTATCCATACTAATAAATGACTAGGACACAGGACTGGAAGAGATACTAAGCAAGTTTGCAAATAATACAAAACTGGGAGGAGCTATTGCCTCTTTTTGTTGTGGCAGGTGTTTGTTCTGTTTATTAAGCTTGTAAAAGTTAAAAAAGTTTTTCTGTACCCCTGTTCTTTCCCGGTTGGTGTACCCCTAGTTGTATTCCTCCCCTATTGTTAAATGGTTCAGTCCTGCCATTGTATCTACCCCTCCCAGCCAATCACTGTATCCCCTCCCTAGTTTCTGGCACCTTCCCTGTTCCTCCTCCCTGGAGGAGGAATCCTTAGTTGAATCTTCCCCTTTCTCTGCTAATCCACTCTGATCCCTACCCCTTATTCCAGGAGCTTCCATGTCAATCTGCCCCAGTCTCCACCCCCATTCTCTGCACCCCCTCTGCGAATCCCCTAATCCAAGATGCCCCAGTGGATGGTCCCCCTGCCTGTTGTCCCATGTTCCTCTCATTTGCTGGAGGATTGTAACCCCCACCTCCTGGACCTCCCACAGTCTGCTCTGATTGGTCCTTTGCTTGTATCCTCCTCCTGAGTTGTGAAGCTTCATAAGGTGATGTTTTCCCCATCCTTTGGTTTTCGGTCCTTGCACCCTCCCCGGAAGGAGTTCTGTGGGCCTGAGAGCCTCCTTCTTCACCTGACCCCTGGTGTCCGTGCTGTAGAGCTCTGAGCTCTGAAGCCAGGCTGGGATTCAGGCTGCTATCCTGGTCTGTCCCACACTGGGCACGAGCCAGAGGGACTGGGTTGGGCATCCCTGCCTCCGGCACCGCATCGTCTCTTGGAGTCAGAGAGGCCCTGCGGACAGATCTCAGCAAATTAGAGAGATGGGCAATCACCAACCGTAGGAAGTTCAACAAGGGAAAATGTCAGCTGCAGATGGGATGGGGCAACCTTATTGGTATGATACAGACAGACTGGGGAATGAGAAGCTGGACAGCAGTGCCATGGAAAAGGACCTGGATGTCCTGGTCAGTGGCAAGTTGAACATGAGCCAGCAGTGCCCTGGCAGCCAGGGGAGCCAACCCTGTTCCGGAGGCATCAGGCACAAGATCACCAGCCAGAGAAGGGAGGGGATTATCCCCTGTTGTGCACACTGGTGTGGCCTCACCTTGAGTGCTGGGGCAGTTTTGGGTACCACAATATAAAACGCACTCTAAACTGTTAGAGAGCATCCAAAAGAGTGCCACTAGGATGGAGAAGGGCCTTGAGGGGAAGCCATGTGAGGAGCAGCTGAGGTCACTTTTTCTGTTCAGCCCGGAGGAGACTGAGGAAAGACCTCCTTGCAGTTACAGCTTCCTTACAGTGGGGAGTGGAGGTGCAGACACTGACCTTTCTTTCTGGTGATCAGTGACAGGACCTGAGAGAATGGCCAGAAGAGGATATTAGAAAAAATTTGGATAGAGGTTGGATATTATAAAAAGTTTCTTCTCCCAGAAAGGCACAGGAATGAGCTCCCCATGGAAGTGGTCACAGCACCATGCATGACAGAGCTCAAGAAGTGTTTGGGCAATGCTCCCAGGCACAGGACGTGACTCCTGGGGATGGCCCTGTGCAGGGCCAGGAGCTGGACTCGACTATCATTGTGGATTGCTTCCAACTCAGCTTATTATGTGATTCTGTGAATATAAAGATGTTGCCTTTCTGCTGAAGCTGAAGTTCAACCCTGCCTGGTGCTGGCATGGAGGAGCGGGAGACACCAGGGCACTTCTTGATCCCAAAAGAATCCAGTACAACAGAGTCCCTGTTGCATGCCCAGCACTTCAAAAAAGGCAGAAATCTAGGGATTGATATCACAATATCTGTTCTGTATTAACTTACATTTACAGGTCATTTGGATGTGTTTGCATGAATCAGATATGTTTGAATTATTTACAGGATGTGGTGGCTTCAAAGAACCTAATTAGAGTTGAGTAGCATGTTTTAGGACCTGAAAAGGCAAGTTCTGTTCCTGCAAGTAATTACTGCTTTAATGAACAAACTCAGGAGAGTGAAATGCATAAACAGATTCTGTGGGATCAGTGCATAGAACATATTTTCAAGTCCAAGGAGCATGGCATTGTAATAGCTGTGAAAATGTGAAAGTATTAGCGGTAAAAGAAATAACAGCACTAAAAATTTACAGTCCAATATAGTCTGTTCAACATCAAAGAGGCAAGGTATCTTTTTCAGTATGAATTAATAGAAAACCAGTATTTATTCACCTACAATGGAATTCAAATATTTGGAGGAAATACTGTATTTTAATTTTACAACAAAATTAATCATACTTAGCCTCTGTGCTGCTGACACACCTGTTACCTACAGTTCTTTGTCTTCATTTCAGCAGTCACAAACTCTGCCATAAGCCCTAAGGACTTTCATATTCCATAATTCAATTTATAGCAGCTTCAGTTACTATAAGAAATGTCCTTATAAAAATGACGTCCAAACACTCCCTACATATTCTTGCACTATAAATGCCACATGAATTCGCTCATTTTTAAAGTCAATTCAAGATTTTTTGATCAAGAGTGGAGATTTAACCTGATAACTTCAAGTTAAACTGTGTTATTTCTGTGCTTTAAGTATCATTGCTGACTATAAATATTATAAAATAAAAACCTCACTGAAAATTCTCCAGGGAAGTGTTTGAGTCAGAATGCAGTATGTTCATATGTATATTGTTCATATGTCTCTATTCTGGTAACAGAAAGAAAAATATGGGGTTTTTTCAGTAAACTGAATGCATACCTTTCAAAAATCTCACAGGGAATTCTTATTTATAGCACTGAGCTTCCATTTTAAGATTCGTACATTTTTTCTGTTTGTTTTTGATTGCCACCAATAATAAGGATATAAAGGAGCAAATCAGGTCCTATAATGGGTATTTTGCCTTTCATTCTTGTTGGTGTTTTAGACAGTAATTGTGAACTTCTGTTGAGACACTGAGGCTGAAATTTGGACCAGTTCTGATCATTAAAAAGCCCTGGTCCTAAACTTATCATGTCTGTAAAATATAGCCATATTGGTGATCAAAAACCCCTCAGCTGTGGACAGCTGTAAACCTATTTACTTATTACTGTTCCTAAATCCCTTGCAGGGAAAGAGAAATGAAAGATACTATAGCTCTCTCGCTCTTTTATTTTTTTTATTTGTGGCATGTCTGACCTGCACCTCAGCCCTTCAGTTATGATTTCACTGTGCACCATTTACTACACACAGGTAACAGCAGCCTACCTTGTAATCTCCCAATCAAAATCTAAAGACCTTCTGTATGTCAGGGATATTCTGTTATTAAACCCCAACATTATTAGTTTTTCTTTCCTTTTGACAACAGAAATAGAAACGTGTCAGTGAGAGAAACTCCTCAATTATATGGATTTCTTTGAAGGGCAGATCTGAGCCTTCTGAACCTTATCCTATTTTTAACAGCTTGCTACAAATAAGGAAGAAGTGGCCTGGCTGGTTGCCAAATCCTTCAAATCCAACTTAAACACCCATTCACTGGCTTTGTCTAGACTAGGGTATGTAGGGGATTCATTTGCAAATGTTTGTTCACCCTTTCTAACCTGTGTGAAAATTCAGACACTTTTAAGGCAGAATGCCTGTGGCAAATACCGCTCTGACCTATCTACTGTGTCCCAGATGTCCATAGCCCTGGTCAGCCACTGAAGCAGTGGCTGTGAGGCCATTGGGTATTACTGCCAGACACCAGTTCCTTGCTCCTATGCAGCTGAGAGCATCACATCAGTGCATTTTTCTCCCTCTGAGTGGAGCATTAGCTCCAGGGACCACTAATCTAGTCCAAACTAAGCCAGCAGATACTGCACTGTGGCAGGGGAAAGGCATGGAAACCTCTGCACATGACTCAACCAGAAAAAAAATTCTTTGTGTGGTGTCTGTTTGATCAGCTTAGCAAAATCTATAGGCCATGGTGAGGATCTTCTCTGGGGCAGAACTGCAGGACTGCACCTGGAGCAAATATTTGAGAAAAGAAATATATGACACATATATGCAGCCAGGGAGGTGAACCAGGAAAAGGGCACATGGTCCTTTGTCTTGCCATGTGCATGATCTTCAGGGATTCATTTAGGCATCCTTCATGCAGAGCCAGACCTTGGGTCTACTGAAAGGCATAATCAAAGACAGCAGGTACCCAGCCTGTAGAAGATGAAAATGCTGAGCTGAAGGTCAGTTTCCATGTTTTACTGTGAATTTTTGGTCTTCCTCTTGAAAATATGGCCCAGCTATTAAATTCTTATCTCAGGGATTTGGTCCTAATTATTATAGGCTGTATATAGTCTCTAACCAACCCCATGAAGAATCCTTATGAAGAATCTCACTGTTGTGAGTAGCAAGATATTTGTCACCAGCAGGCAGAAACCCTCCTGCCAATGAGAAAATTGCTTGCTGACTACCAAAGCCAGAGGAACAGAAAGAGGTGGTTCTGTGGAGAAGTGAACAAAGGGAGAGGCCAGCTCTGAGATGGATGTTCTTTTCCATTGTGAAAGCCATTCTCATTATTTTTGGAGTCCAAACAGTTACACAACAGGAAATCCCCTTGACCAGTGTTTATCTCAATTTTAAAATACAAGTTTCAGTATGTGGTAGAGCTCAATAATATTTATGAACACAGGTGTCTGCATTGCTTTACCTCTGACCTAAACTTCAAGCTGCTGAAGTGGAAATTAGTTTCTGTTTTTAACTTGGTGTGATTTTTGCAAATGATACTTGCTTAACAGGTGAATTCTTTGAATCCCTATTAAGAAAAAAATACATTATTCTGATTCCTTACCTTGAATTAATTGAGGGTTTTCTTAAAATATTGGAACATAAAGCTAGAGTTGCTAAGGCACACAGTTAAGTCTTGAAATATCACATTTTTCTGCTTTGCAAATATATCTGAAAGGTTAGCACGCAGTGAAGCATGCAGAGTCATCTTAATGAAACAAAATCTGAGGTGCATCCATAAAGATTTTTATCTAAATTAAGACCTGATGTTTAAGCAAGTGCAGCTTCCCCATTATGTGTATGGAGTTTGCCATAAACTGCAGTCTTGAGTTATTGACATTAAAGAACAGGTGGAACAAGCTTATCCTGTTTTAATTGGACTATAATACTCTCTTGCTAGAAAGCAAAGCGGCCACCTTGGCATCACAGGCACAGAAATAATCATGATTTTCTGCTGCCCAGAAAGGTTGGGAAGCTGCTGCTTTGTTCTTTTCTTGCCTTTGATCATGAATTTACAGCAGAAAGCTCACATTATGTTTCTTTCTCTTGCAGCCCTGGTGATTTTTAGTACATTTTTTTTCTTCCACAGGCAGTGAAGCCTGAGCTCTTTTCTGGAAGAAGAAAGTAACCATTGTTCCTTGGTGACTACTCAGGCGTGTCTGCAGCTTTTGTTTTTATACCCAAATTAGCTTGACCTGAGCTGCTGGGCAAATTCTTGAAATACCATACACTTAGTCTCAGAATTAAGAATCCACTTGGGGGTGTTTAATTTATGTAGGGGTTTTTATGTGCAGTTATTTATACTTTTTATATAGATAATATCTGAAAAGTTTTGCGCATAAAGAATGTGACTGAGATTCATGGGATTCATGTCCTCCTCTCTGTTGCCATTCACTTCCCATCTGACTTTTGAGCAAGTCTTTTACATCTCTTGGCATCTGTCTCCCAGTGCACATAAGGGAGAGTTTACAACTACTTCAGAATAATTCATTAATAACTAGTATTATTTCCTGTCTTCCCTGTATTGTTCCACTGGGATAGAGGCCCTGTGCCTACACAGTAACTGGCTGGAGAAACTGCTACAATTAGTATTTGCACAGTTTAGAGTTTGTGAGTATTCAATCAATGAAAGCATATTTACCTAAATTATCCCACCATACATGTGGATGTGACACATGCCCTGGCAGTGAGGCACCTCAGAAAAATAGTGATTCTCCAGCTGTCACTCATCTTTCACCTGCCTCTGTTCCATTTTCAGCTTCCTTTCCACTGGTAAGTGAGGAGGCAACCCTTCCCATTTACAGCAAATTCAGGCTACAGACAAAGAGTCTGTAACACTTTTCATGTTACAACCATAACCATCAAACACTTCTGCAGTGGTGTGTGTTCTTCACTCCACATGAGAATAGAGAAAACTCAGGGTTTCTTTGGAGTCCTTCAATACCTTTCAGGTTTGACCCCTTGGCAATTAATGAATGTCTTGAAAGCTTGCTAAGAAATGTTCTTTAGCACTGCACCACTTCTTCATTTAGTACTTTGCAAGTGAGTTGTAAAAATTTGCCCTGGAGACAGGGAAATGCAAATATAAATTAGATGGAGCACTAATAATATTACATTACAGAACAATGCAAACTGGTTTTGACACCCCACAGAGAAGAAATCCATGCATTCCTTTCTGAATCATCTTTATGGAAATTTCTGTAAACGTGGTGTTATTAAAAGAGAGTAGCAATTATTTCCTTCTTTGGTTCATCAGTTGCAGGGAGGGGGAGAATAGGCAGGGGAATTAATTTTGTTTTCTTCCCTCTCCTTCTCTTTTTCTCACATGTCCTTGTTGGAGAGCTCTCACATGACAGGAAAACAACAGCATGGAAGCCACCACCAGCATAAGAGAGCAAGAAGGATGGAAGAAGCAGTCAGTATTGTTAGAAAGGGTGGAAGTAGTTAAGAGAATACAGAAGCAGAGCAGGTTGCAGCTAAAAAGGCTGCTCAGGAAGCCAAAGCTATTAAGACATGTTGATGTAACATTTGCAAGCTTCACAGGGTCATCGTTATAATTTAGATTTAGTATTGATCAGTTCAGCATCAGGGCTGGAGGAAAACTGAACACGGGGTTCTTTACAACAGTGGCACTTCAGATACTGCCTTCTTATTAACACAGAAAAGCAGAAATCCCCCATGCTCTGTCTGACCTGTGACTGCTGTTCTCTCCCTCAGGGCAGACAGAAAGTTGTGGTCACTTGGAGTTGGTATAATCTTTCAAAATTGCAGAAGCTGCAGTCATGGCAAGGACATTAAAAATGTGCCTGTGAAATACAAGTTCAATGCACCACATCTGCACATGCTAGCAGCTCCCTGCTAATGAGGCCTACTGGAGATTTTGCAAGTGTATCATTCAGGATGAAAACCGGCTGGCTGTGCATTACAAGGTGTGCTGGGGAAGGGATCTGATGATTTAACACATGGTGAGAAAGCAGCTTGTGAGGCTTGTTGGATCAATGGGGATTCCAGCCTTATACCTCAATTATATGCCCTCTCTTCTAACATTTGCCTTTTACTGTGCAACATCCATGCCTTCCTCTTTTTTTCTCTTTTCTCTCTTTTTTTTATCTCCTTTTGTTCCATAAGTGCATTTTCATGGCTTTCCAGTAAGCACCACCAGAGCAGAAAATACCTGAGGTTTACAGGGGAAACCAAAGGTAATTCACTCAGCAGAAAGTTTAGTTGTCCAAAATGATGGTTTCACTGTCCTCTGTACCACTTGACAGTGTTTAAATTCCCAAAGAAAATTGCTGTTGGCCGTTTGACAAGCATGCAAGGACCGGGAGCTGTCACCATGCCAAACCCTGAATAACATGTACTTGGCAGGGGGAGATGATGGTGATCCACCACATCCCACTTCGACCCCCCAGCAGTCAAACCCCCTTCCTGTGGGGCTGAGATTGGTGCCGACGTTTTCCCCTGCCCAATTGACTTGAGCTCCAGATCTCCAAAGTGAGTGCAGAAATGGGATGGTACCATCTCCACTTGCTCCTTCCTAGTGCAAGAGTGGCCATTGTTCTGGATGTGAGTCTGTCACCTTCTCCCCAGTGCTGGACTTTCTGAGTCCTTGGCCACTCACCACACACAATGTAGGTCTTGGTCCCTTTTCTAACACTGCCCAACACAGTTTATTTGGCATCCCAGACATGTCAGCTGTGTAGGGATTGAATTTTGTGTTCACAGTGTCCCTCTGAATGTCCAGCCCTCCATGGCTTGTTCTCCCCACCTTTTCCAACCCCAGACATGGCACAGGGCACCTCTGGCACTGACCAGATGTTCATGGTCCCCCGGGCAGAACTGCTAATGGCCTTTTCTTACACCTCTCCCCTCATCTTTCTGAACTGTTGGCTCCACACACACATCCTGTGCTTTAAAACATTTGATGTCCACTGGCAGACAGGAGCCACTGTTTGGTCTTAGGCAACTGTGAGCTGTTACTGGGTCCCTGGAAACAACTGCTGCTAAAGAGAGAAATCCCTGACATGACATCAGCACTTAGTGATTAATACTTAGCGAAGTACAACCTCCCATCTCCTTGCCAGTGAGGGGGGATGAAGATCCAAGGACAGTGAGACCCATTTGGGCTTAGCCCTGATTCCTGGGGATCTTCCCAGACCACTGCCACTGCCTTCCATCTACTCCTCTAACCTCTACCTCCAGCAGAAAGCATCTTCCCAATGTCACTTCCCACTCTTAGGTCTCTAGTGGGCATAGGAAAATGAGAAATATCCTTCTGGAGACACATAGGGTAAACCAGGATTGTTCCAGCAACCTAAGGGGTGGCTCAAAAGAAAATTAAAACTTTTAATTAGGAAGGATTTCTTCTCTGCCAATCCCTAAAGCATCAGGCCTTGATGAACCTCATGGGGCATTTTTAAGCACCCCTTAGCTTCAGAGACGTGCACGGCATGTGGCTGGCACCCTGGCTGCCATGGCTTGGAGCCAGGGAAGGGGCTGGCAGGGGAGCACCGTGTGGTCACGTCCTTGAAAGAGCCAAAGCAGAGTATGTCAGTGACCTCTGCTCTGCATGTCTGGCTGTGAGCCACGGCGATGAATTGCAGCTGAGTGGGGAAGCACAGAGAGGCGGAGACAAAGGCCAGCGGAGGGAGAGGGGCTGCCAGCATCCTCCCGCCTTTGCTTTGTGGTGGCGAGAATTGAGGTGCTTGAGTGCCCAGTCACAGAGAGGGCCACGAGAAAGAGGCTCTTGAAATGAGACTATTCAACCTTTTATGTCTTGTCTGTTCAACCACAGTGCCCCAGCAAGGAGCAGAAACTGCCCATAAATTGCAGTTTAAATCCATAATACCTCTGCACTGCACTGTCATCAAATGGTTACAGGTAAAATAACGAGACAATAATGAAGGCTGAAGAAGGATTTTTATTGCTTTTAAAAGGTCTCTCTTGCAAGTTACTTGCCTTTTATTTCAAAGGCAGTGCTAAAGAGTATAGAGGAAGTGGGGGGAAATACAGCCCCCATATCTGAAGTGGGGAAAAAACAATACTTTATTCACCACTCATATTTGTAATATAATCTTTCTTACATTTTGTTTCAGTACACCTTTTGTAACCATTTCTCTACTGATTTTCTGGAAGATTATGCTAAATGTCAAAATGTCTCTTTGGGCTCATAAAGTGATGCCATAATAAAGCATCATTTCAACTTAGAATGAGTAAAACAACCTATAAAATAAAATGGAACATTTTGACATTAATTGAGAAAGTTACCTGCTTTTTTAGTTTCAGCAGATTCATGTCAGCATTAAAGAAAAAAATAAATTAGGTTACAGTTTATTACAACATGTGATGACCTTTAAGTAATTTTATAGCACTTTATGGTTCTGCTGCAGTCTTCTAATCAGCATTGTGTCTGAGGGAAATGATAAGCAGACTTTCTTATTCCTCCAAAGTTCTGTTAATTTGAATCCTTACACGCCACGCATTCCTGCTGCAGCCAGGTGAGTCAGCTTATAGTAGAGTTATTTGAGCCAAGTAATGTCTTCCTGGTGCCTTTTTTTATTTCACATTTATTAACTTTTGAGAGTTTCAGGCCTTTTTTTTTATTGCCAACTAAATGTGAGTAAAAGCTAAATTTGGCTACTACAGAATTCAGACCTGTTACTCTAACTTTGTATTCCAGTAAATAGTTCTGCTAGAAACTGTGTAATTTTCCATCAAAATACTTTCTTGTACTCACTGCCATTTATAGAATGAATGTACCCTCAAGATAAATTTATACTGGCAGTATTGATGCATGTTTACAAAATGCACAATGCTACACAAGCACATACACAGAAACACATGCTAGGATGGTGTTTAAAAAGGCTATAAAATATTTTTAGAATGTCTTTGCAGAAAGACACCCTACAAGTTTTTCTAAGTTGGTTTTGTAACTTTTTTAAAAAGGAGAGAAAAATGAATTAACCAAATGCTTCTAGCCGAAATTAAAATGTCCATGATACATTGCTTGAGTATAATAAATTCACCCCTTCTGTTTTTCCTGTGATCTAGTTATAACTGTCTTAGAATATAAAAGAAGATACATGATTTAAATTACAGAGGTGAGAATTGAACATTTTTGAGAGTTCAATAAAAAGGAGAAGAAAACGGTGATGAAAAGCTACAAAGCAAAGAAGCCAGCAACAAAAAAGTCAGCGAGGGACTGATGATGCTGCCTTCTTGGTATAGGCTGGTAATGGCTCCTAAGCCAGAGGAAACCTCAAACCTCAACTGACTGCTTAGATCAGTTTTCTTCCCAGCATATATCTGATCATTTCTCTTTATGTGTTAGAGCTGTTATTATAAAGCATTGTAATTTCCACTGTCATACAACTAAGAGAAAATATTTCTAAAGCTTAGCAGTAAGAAGATGTAATAGTTTGCATTCTATTGTCATCTTTAATCAGCTGAAGCATTTAATTCCTTTTGTTATAATGAAAATACTGTATTTCTGTTATTGTGTCCAGAGAATTCTGGTGAAAATTGTAAGTTTTCTCAGAAAAAGTAGTGTTTGACTATTTCTCTGATGAGGTGAAAGGCCAATTTGCTTATAGTTTCCATGCTTCATTAAAATTCAGCTTCTGTGCTGTGTAATGTGGGTAATATTAATTTTCTAAACATTGATGTACAGCAGCTGCTAACTAATTTCCATAATGGTTGTTCTATTCTAAGGGCATTAAACCTGAAACAAGGTGGATCCAAATGGAAAAAAAATGTAGATGATTACTGGCCATCTGCCAACAAGATGCTTGGGGACTTGAAATTTCTGGAATCACTGAAGCTTCATTTTGATCAAATATTCATATTCTGAGCCATGTGTCAACAATTTTACTGTTTAAAGACAAGGAGGTTGTGGAGGGGAATATTGACACCATTCTTTACATGGGAGTTTGCTTTCAGACTTCTTATAGAAAGAAGAATATGTTGCTAAAGAAGAATAGAGTTAACATTAGGAACATAAAGAAAGGTGCAAAAGATCAGGAGAATTTCTTCCCTTGGGAAAGGGAGAGTGAGGGGAGAGAGGTCATAGAAATGCACTCAGCTTTGAAGTCAAGCATAACCATATGCATGACCATTTGGGAAATGCTTCATGTATTTTCATTTCCACAGACTCATTATACTGATGCCAATAAACAGAACTATTTTTTTTTTTGACTGAGGGACCCACAGCCCTACCTTAATAGATTCACTCAAGAGGAGTGAATAGATGCTCAGGAGGAATCCCAGGCTTGGGGTCCTGAACTGGTAAACCAGCCAATACCTGCTGATTGCTTTGTCTCTGTCATCCTTTTCTGTCTGCTCCCAAGACGCCTCTTTCTGGAAGAAATTACCTGCTGCCTGCCATTGAGTCCCACGTGCACATTCACCAAAGATCCACTTGTGTCTATTCCTCTCATTTTTCTCTAGTGATTTGATTCAGCCCACAAGGTGAGCAGAGCATGCTTTGGGATTCGTCTTCATTACTTCTCTGGTTTGGCTGTGCCTTGGTTGCATGGTGCCACACATGACAGAGGTGTTTGAACCCTTCCCTAGATGACAGCAATCTCATTCCCAGGGGTTTTTGGCTTGGATTTGTCAGAGATGTAACCCAACATCGCCATCAGGCTGTGGGTAGAAATGAGGTTTTATACCTGCTCCTGAGTGCTCTAAACTACCAGAGGTTTGCATGTGGGAAATGTCAAATACAGCTTGACAGTGGTCTTTTTTTAACCTTTAATTCCCTTGCTGTCTAGGCTCCCCTGATTTCAGCCTTTCTCCCCCTCCCTTGTTCTCACCCAGCAATGATTATCTCAGCCACGGGTAGGATTTGGCTGTGTGTAACCCATGGTGCGAAAGTTTTCACGAACATCAGAAGCAGCTGCCCACCTTGTCTGCGAACTGCACTCATCACTTCTGAGTATTTCTGTGTCCTACCTTCCTTGTCAAAGCCCTTCCCTGCACGTGTAAGAAGCTAACTCCACTGACAACCTTCCCTAATCTGGACAGAGCTCTGTGTGGCAGTGCAAAGCATGGACTTCATACTCCCAACCCTTAGTGGTGTGTTCAGCATTGACAGCCTGCGTCTGCTGATGCCATGCATGCCGATGAAATCCCCATGACAAACACTTTTCAAAAGGTGGCTCTGGTTCTTTATCTTCTGGTTTTACAACATTAAAATGCCAGGCTGTATGCAATGGTGCATCTAAGCCATCTCCCTCCGGTCTAAAGTAAGATTAATTCAAGGCAAGAACCATGTGTTATTTCAGTTTTCAGTAACCTTAGTGACTTAACTTACTGGTTCCCAAAGCCAAAACTGAGTTTGCACCTTTGTGGTTAGTAGTCCTTAATGAAAATTTCTTTTGTTAATTCAGCTAACTGCCCTTTCAACTGCTTTATACTATGGCCCCAGTATAAAGAAATGGGAAATGCAGATTTAACTAATAAGATTACTCATTCTCTTACTTTTTTATATTAGTATCATTTGGACAGAGGTGTTATACTTTTTTTTACAGCTCTTTTCTGAAATTAGGAGAAACTTAATGATTGCTAGCAAAAATGTAGTATTCCAGGAAATGTAGACAGTTCTACAAATAGGGGCTACAAACAAAGGAAAAAAATAATTTAAAAAAAAAGATTTCTTAGCTTTAAATATAGCACTGTAATGAAAGATTATAATGTAGAAAATTAATGACTGTGTTTCACTAAGCAGAGCTGATTGTCCCTTTCTGCCCTGAGAGTGGCCATTTGCTTTCAACCCTGCTAACAGGATCAGAATAACAAAGATACCTGTTGGGATGCACCTGGGGAAGGGGCAGTGGGCAGACAGGGCTGGGGACACTGCTCTCCCTGTGCAGGGCTGCATCCCTATCATTCTCTCCACGTGCAGAGGACTTGAGGACTGATCCCCACTGGCACTTAATACACCTGTTCTCCCCAGGGAGAAACATATCCAGAAATAATACCCATGTTTTATAGGTAGGAAGAGTGAATTTTTGATGTAGAAAAATATGTATGAGCTGCACGTGCATTGTTTTGGCAGAGAACTAACAAACTGGGAATGCCAGTACCCTTTACAAGACTTGTGCTCTAAGCAAAGGTGTTACCAACAAGGAAGGAGAAGATCGTTTTGTGTTCTCCATTAAAACTGTTTTTATGGTGCTCTCTGTTCTGTTACACATTTTATTAGGATAATAATTTCAGTAAACTACATCTGGCTTTCCTGAGGGTGGTTCCCTCAGGTTAAACAGGCTGTCTAAAAATATCTCTTTTTTTTTTTTTTAATGTTCCTTCTTTTTATCTTCTTTTTGATGGATTTTCATTTGAATTATTTCCCCTTTTTTTTATTATTACATTAGCACGTTTTCCCCCTTAATTCTATAATCTTTTCAACTCTAGGTTCCTTTGTACTTTGTGCTTTTATACCCTTTTCTTCTCAAGTCCTTTTCATGTTTCCTCCCTTTTGTTTTTCCCTGGGAGCTTTTATTGTCATTTTATTCTTGATTTTTAGTCTTAAGCTGTACAGTAGGAAGTAATGCTAAGAAAATTGAAAAGGAAAAAGGTGCATAAGCCAATGTAGTAAAGAACAGTCATATACTGAGCCACAGAACAACTTACAGATGAAGGCACACTGGTGAAGCCCATAAACTTTGGTCTCTGTGGTGCAATACTCATGAAAAATAAAACAGTGACATTTCCTTTTAAAAAATAAAGAAAAAAAAAAAACAAACAAAAAAAAGTCAAGCCAATAACCCGATAAAAAACCTACACCTGTGTGTGACTATGACTTTGCTATAAAAATGGCCTGGGAATGGACCTCTTCCCAATGAGAATCAGAGCTAAATCCCCTATGCATTAAGATAAATCTATTTTTAAGGCACAGATGTGAGAGAAATTGCCTGGAGACTCCTACTAAGTGATCAGAACCTGACAGTGACTGATTTTGGCTTGTGTGGAAGCTGACTTACTGTTTTATGAGTTAACAACTGATTGTTTAAATGCTTTAATGCTGATTTATGCCAAGATTGCCTGCTTTGTATAAAGAGGTATAAAACCAGCAATCTTTTATATAAATCACATTCCTGATAAAGTCTCTTTTCAACTCAGGAGGAAAACATGGCCAATTAATATTGGAAATTTGGCAGATTGTTGCCGCTATTAAACTGAACTGTCTCTATGTGGATCAAATCCCTTCCTCCTAGTTTACTTTTTCATGCTGAACTGAAATTGAAGAAAAATGGAAGTTAAAAAGAAGAGACTGAGCAGCAGCTCACAGGGATGCTCCTGCATGGAGCTGAGTGTTCATGCAGGCTCCCAGTCTCACCCCATCGTGCCGTGGCAAATGGAAGCTGAGACACCCAGCACCTGTCCAGAGTACTGGGACTGGGCTCTCACTATGTCTAATCTCACCATGGCTGACAGAAAGACCCTTTCTTGCTTGCTTATTGTTTTTCTGTCGCCCCTTATGAGCTGCTCCATTGGTGCTGTTGGTTCTGACCAAGCCCAAAGCCACAGGCAGTTCTAGTCTCCACTGTTGGAAGAACTACTCCTTCACTTCTGTAGTGTGGGAAAGCCTATAATTATACCAGAGCTTATTTCAAAGTTTTTGATGGCATTAAGTATTGTTAAGATATGCATGAAAGTAATCCCACTGCTTCAATGTGACTTGGTGCAAAAACTATAAGCTTTGGTGCAAAACTATCAGCTGAATCTATGAACTGGGAGGAAAGAACAGATTTGGGGTAGTCAGTTCAAGCATTTTCTCATCAGAGTTTAAAACAAAAAGGTCAGGCAGGCTCTAGATACATCTAAAGTAATAATCAGAAGGCCTGGACTGGAATTCACGTTCTGGTGTCTAGGAGTCACTCAGCAGCACTTGTAGGCAGCAGAGCAATGTCCAGGGTGCCTCATCCACAGGCTTGTAACCACTCCGCTGCTCATCCCCTTTTGCACCAGGCCACTGGGGAGGCAGAAGGCACAAAATGTCCAAAGAAAAGTCTATATGGCTTCCACTGTGGATGTGTGGGGAGGATATGATTAGCCAGCTTCATCCAACTGTTGTAAAAATATGTGCCCCCCAGCCAAAATTCATAAATAACCATCTAAGTTCTTCAGTCAGAAACCCTGGCAGAATGATGCTGTCATAAATTTTTATAGAGATATAACTGGGAATGATGAGTTCTTGGGTTATGATGTTTATTAAAATGTTTATTGGGACCTTGTGGTACAGTAACAAATGGTATCATAAAACAAATTGAGCTGTTTCTAATCAGCAATACAGCACAAAACTGGGACATCTAAGATACAATTTTTTTTCTTTCAATTTCCATTGCATGAAAAATTGCAAATATCTTTCTTAAATTCTTCAATCAATTTGAATTTAGAGCACTGTGTTAGCAAGGACGCCTTTTCTCACATCCCATATATATTTCACCATCTATGCTGTAATTATTTTGGCCTGCTTCAGAGGTGACACATCCCTGTCTAAAATTTTCAGCCGTCAGGGCTTATCAGCTCAGAGGGGGCCATTGCGAATATTTAATGTCTTAATGTTTTATTCAGATATAACATCTTAAATTATTTTTATTTGAATTAGTTGTTTAGAGAGTTAAATTCAACATTTTTGAGGATCATGTCATTTAT
Organism: Anthoscopus minutus; assembly: GCA_013399455.1. NCBI lineage: Eukaryota > Metazoa > Chordata > Aves > Passeriformes > Paridae > Anthoscopus > Anthoscopus minutus. The sequence continues at coordinate 27,372 of VWYI01009710.1, forward strand.
CAGCCCTGCATTTTGTGAGTCATGGTCACCTAGTCATACCCTGTCCTTTTTGAGATGCAGGTCCACCTTAGCACATCTAGCTCTCAAGATGTTACTGATGTCCTCTGTGTTGGGCTGTCACTTTTCTCCTCTCTGCTTTCCAGTTTACCATCTCACAAACCTCTGCTCAGCCTGTCTGCCGAGACTGTAAATTCTTTTTTGCAGCAATTTTCATGGCCAGAGCTTTTGTCAGCTTTTCAGGGCCAGCATCATGGTGCTGTGGCACTGGGCACAGCTGACAGCTCCAGCTTGCTCCCTGTGGCTTCTCAGCAAGAGCTTGGGCCAGCAGAGCATGGTCAGAGCTAAGACATCAGAGGGGCAATATAGTATTAGCTCAGAGGTCAGAAATATTTATGTCAAGTGCACAGGCAAACCTACTGTGGTAGAATAGGTTTGCTGTCTCCTCCTTCCTTCTCCCCATGAATCTGTGCCCCCACACGAATGGCATGGGGAAGGAGAGAGAAGGTAAGGGCATGGAGAGTGGCCCCATAACACACCTGCCTGTCCCTCTCCACCCTGGTGAAATCTCCACCAGCACCACATCATTACCCCAACCACAGGGCAGTGGCACATCCACGTATATAGAGGAAGATACCTGTTCTGAAGGTAGCTCAGGTGGCTCAGACAGCATATTCCCATCCCTTCCAGGAGAGAGGACAGGCAAAAACCAGCACTTGTGTCAAAGCTGTGGCAGCCAGAGCCAATTGGAATTTTACAGCCAGCTCCTCTGCCTGTGCCTGAACTTTGCCCAGCTGATCTGAATATGAACAGATGATTTGAAATTATAAACTGTGTATGTATGTCTACATGCAATAAGGGATATCTTTTAGCTTTGGACACTGTCAAGTGAGCTGAGAAAACCATTTTAAATAACATGAGATGTGGAAGCAAATTTGATCTATTTATCAGCATTTAATCTAAACTTACTTATATCTGTTTCTGAGCATCTACAGATGCAGAACTGAGGTTTAGAATGAGTGGTGGTTTAGGCTGAGCATATTAGTCTGAGAAAAAACTCATCCTTTCCACAAACAATGCCTTAAAATTTGTGGAAAGAAGGTTCATGCTCACCCCAGCGTGAAGGAATGCTGAAGCCGCTGTCACACGCACTGTCACATCTCCAGCCACAGTCTTGCACGAGTACACAGTGCTCATTTTTCAGCCACAACTCCTAGAGTTTCCTGCCTAACAAAAGCTGTGAAAGGGAATATCTCCCTTTGACATGCAGAGTTTCTGTTTACATATGTAACTTTTATCTTGGCGTACGGGAGGTCCACCCTCATCAGAATTTTATAAACCTTGATAAGATTTTTCATTATCATTCTCTGTTAACAGTAATATGAATAATGCAATGGAGGTAAGTACAAGCTTAATTCATATGTGTTGCAACATGTAGATGTTTACATCATGCAATAGCTATTATAAAGTATAACAAAATTTCCACATTTTTTCTTTCTTATTTTTATTGCTAAGAGTCTGGAAGGCATTGCCAATTTCTCATGGGTTTGTGTACTGGCACAGTAGTCTTCAGTGGGGATTTTGCTGGTTAATCCTTGCAGAGATTGGCATGTGGTGACAGGGGCTAAGCATGAAAAGGAGCACATTGGAGAAAGTTAGGATGCTAAAGGCCTTTTTTACCTGACACATAACTATTTAGTATTCTTAAATTGTTTGTATTATCTTGACATTGGAAAGGTGTTGCCTTGACCTATAGAAAATGGCTTTCCTTGTGTTGTGTCAGACAAAGCTCTCTTCAACCTTCCTTGTATTCCACTTGCACATTCACCACCACACCAAAAATTTTCTGTTGCAATTCCTACCTACTAAAGCTTGCCTTTGTCCATGAGTCAGCCCAAGGGTGAAGTTGGGAAGACTTACAAAACTCACACTGAAACTTGGCTAGAAGGGAGTGCCTTGTAAGTGAGCAGAGAGGTCACTGCCATCAACCTCTCTGTAGAGGAGATGTTTTATTTTTCTTAATTCAGACAACACAGAAGTCAACCAGAATGCTCAGACCTGCCCCAGAGATACCATGTGAATATGTCATTAAAAGCCAAAATTTAATAATACTTCTTTTTCAGCATTGCAGAAAGAAAGACCCGGGAGATCATAGCAACATTTGCCCATGTTATTCTCTAAATATTCCTTGTTATTTCAGTTCAGTCACACCCATAATTGATTTCCCTGTCCAACAAAGCAGCAAACTGGCCTTTTTTTCATAAGATGGTGGCAGGGGAGGCAAGGCAGGTACAAAAACAGGAAAAGGACAAAGTTGTGTATTGTCTCCAAGACACAAGATGGGGCAAGGGCAGAGCTTGCAGAGGAAATGAAGAGCTGGGGATGTGTCAAGGGGCTACCTGGTATAGGTGGCATGGGGAGAGTCATGGGTGAGACAGACAGAACTAAACAGCTATGTTTGAGGAGGTCTAGAGGGGAGGAAGTGTAATCAGTGTTAATTAATTATGCTATGTTTATTTTTACTCTGTTATTCAGTGCCTCAGGTGCTTTACTGGTGGTGAGGGAGGGCACACTAATAAATTGGTATTGCTGCTTATTATTGTGTACTAATTTGTAGCAGCAGTTTGTGAGCTTTTTTTTTTTTTTAAGCAAGTCAATAAAGATAATATTCCTCAAAGGTGTTTTCCAGATAAGAAAGCAGTTTATCAGTACTCCCAAATTTCATCCAGCTGCCATTAAGTGTGTCTCCTCTGCTTGTGAAGGGCTTTGTAGCTGGGTCAGGGCTGCTGGAGCTGGCTGCAAGGTTGCTAAGGGAACCGCTCTGTCCTGAGATTCTTCTTATGCATCAAACTTTCATCTTGAAAAATTTCTGTAGGCAAATCGCTGTGAGATGAATGCTAATATGCTACACAACTGGGACAAGTGGGCTGAGGTATCTGGGAGGACTGAATCATATTTGTTTGATTTCATTTTCATATTAGGTGTGTGCACAGTTGCATATCTAAGAGGCCATGAATATATGGTATTACACATGCATTTGTACTTCTGATATAGTGTACCACGGGGATTATCTTTAATAATATTTGGGTTGAGGGGGACACACAGAGTTTAATGGAAGGTGTCACGCCAAAAAAAAAATCAATATAAAGGTTAAAAGAACAACCTTAAATTTGATGGGCTTTGGATCAAGCTGAAGTGCAGTCAGTCTCACTCAGGGGGTAAGAGTAACTCAGAAAAGCAAAAGGTTGAACTGCACAGCTCTTGGAGCTGAAAACTTTTGGACATGAATTTGAAACAAACTTGTCCTTGAGAAAAAGGCCTTTCATGTGTGCAGAGTCATGTGTGCACGTCTCTTTTTCAGGTCTCACCTTACCAGAGAGGTCCATAGATAGTCTAGTGCACTGCACACCATTTATCTGCCTCAAAAAGTAGAAGGGTTGAGTCAGCCCTGCTGGAATTTAAGCCTTTGTTTCCAGGGTGTCCATATATTTCAAAGTTGATGCTTAGACTACTAAGCCAATCCTTCTGGCTTGGTTCATTATACAGTGGAGCAGCTTATAGTGAACTCTGACCTACAGTGAAACTGTTGAAAGTGAAAATCCAGAATGGCTCCAAAGATGGCACTGGCTTCTGGCAAGACTATAACTGGTTTATAAACAAGCACAAAAGTTGCATAATTAAGTGTATTTTAACTATTCTTTGCTTCAATCCTTTTACCACAATATTCAGATTTTCATCTTAAATTAGTCTTACACTGACATGGGATACAGTCCATCAAGACAGGGCTGTGATTCCTTTTTGGCCTCAGAAGCTCCCTTGCATTCCCAGCAACTAGCTAATGGGCTGATTTAAAATCAGTAAAAAATTAAAAATTAAATATTTAAAAAGATTCCTTGTCAATCAAGATCACTAGCCCTAAAGAATACAAGGCTTGACAGGCCATCTGACTAGTATCAATTGCTCAGCTCTGCAATTTCCAAGAGCACAGAAATCTGCTACAACATAGTCTTGTGTTTGGACTAAGGAGTCTGAGATTGATGCAGTTCATAAAGACAAACAGGTAACTTTCAAGGACTGACTTACATCAGCCTACAGCAGATTGTAAGAAGTAAGTTTTGACCTATGTCAGGATTAAGACCTGCAGCATTCCAAATTGGAGTAAATTAAACTTTTTTTTTTTATCACCTGGCTCCTTTGAAAAATGAAGTTTACAGGTAGAGTCTGGGCATGTGACCCCACATATGGAAATGGGTGGCATTGGAAAAGAGGATTATGAATTTTTTTTTAAACATGATTCTTTCAAATTATTGATATGATAATCTATAGATATAACTGGTGAAAGGTTTGTAGGGGAAGATAACATCTTTTATTAGACCCAGCAGATAGGTGGACAAAGCAGACAGCCTTTCAGACATGAGAGCCATTTTTCAAAGCTGAATTAAATGCAGCATCTTCAGTGTTAAAGGCAACAGTGGTCTGAGGTTAACTTGATTATGTTAAATAGACTATCTGGGCAAGAAAGTGGAGGGTACCTGAGGAGCATATGGGTGGTGTGAGCAATGACAAAGATGATAAGGTCATTAGCACCTAGTGGGCAAAAAGAGAAGACAGGTAATTCATTGCCTGTGAAAGATAGAGGGGCTTGAGGAGGGAATTACAATGTGCTATAAAGCCAATCTCTCTATTTAGTCTGTAATTTTTCGTGTCCAGCTGAGGTGTGTATTTTACTTCCTACACTCTTCTTCTGAGGGTGCTTTGCACATCTCCCTGGATGGTTAGGCCTGAGCAGGCACAGATGAAACTGCTATTTTGTGAAAGAAAGAAAAAAAAACCTCAAAGCTTCTGCTAACTGGAAGCTTCTGCCATTTACTGTTCATCTCTGTGAGTTTTTCCAGTGTGTAGTTATTGCACTTTTACTGCCATGGAAACAGCCTGGTAGCTGCCTCACTGGACAGTGCATAGTGTGCTCTGGGATGTGTTTGTGCAGGAATCAGAGGTTTTGATGCTTCTGTAGCAGGACATTTAACATTGTGGACATGGAGATATGTTGGCAGGTCTCATGTTTTGCTCAGATGCAGTATGGCTCACAGAGCCATTAGTAATTTTGATTCGAAGAGTGCTCAATTAGTCCACAGTACTGCTTGAGCAGTGTATGGCAAGCACCAAATTACTTTGTGGCTCTGTCTAGCCAAGATAGTATTGAAAAACTTGCATAGACAGATTCAGCATCTCTCTGGGAAGCCTGTTGCACTATTGTCCTATGCTTTTAATGAATTCCTGATGTCCACTCTGAATCTTTAATTCTGTGACTTGTGGCCATTGCATGTTTTTATACCATCTGCTGTCTGCTAGAAGATTGTGGCTCTGTTGGCTTTGCAATTCCCTTTCAAGCTGTTGTAGACTACTCTTGGATTCTCCCTCTCTGAGTCCTTATTAGCAGACTAAACAAACTCAGATCCTTCAATCTTTTCTTCTTGGCTGTATGCTCCAGGCATACTGTCATGGTGCACTCCACCAAGCCTTCCACAGCTTTAAGGAGGTGCATTTTGCATCATCATCATCATCATCCATTTTGCTGGTGAAGATACTGGATAGTATCAGCCTCATTATCAGCCATTTGAGCACTCTGCTGGCTGCTGTCTTGACCTTGAGACATTGGTTACTATCTTTTCAGCCTGGTGGCCCAGACAATCTTCTGTTCATTTAGGAGTCCATTTGTCCAGCCTATTCTTCTTCAGCTTCCAGACAGGAAGGATACAAGCCCACATGCACCACTCAGTATCCACATCACCAGTTCTTTCACCACAGAAAGGAATTAGGTTGTCTAAACACAGAATCATACAAACATGGAGGGTTTTGATTGGAAGTGAACTCAAGATTTTACTGTCTAGGATCCTTCTCATAGCAAGGCTGACTTCAAAAGTGTAATCAGATTGCTCAGGGACCTGCCCAACTGAGCTTTGAATGTCTGATTGTTCCAGGGACCAAAACTGCTATTTCTCTAGCATGTACTTTTTCCAGGCACTTTCAAGAAGTCTTTGCCTTCTTTATACTTACCTATCAGTTGGTACAAAACAACAATCAGACTTCCCTGTAGCCTTTTCTCTGGGCCATGCTCCTCCCAGCCATCCTGGAGACTCTCCCCAAGACTCACTTTAATATGTCCGTTTTTTCTTTATACTGTGGATGTAGGGGTGGTCAAACTGGTGTTCTAGATGTGGCCTCACAAGTGTCAAAAGGAGGGAAATAATCACAAGCCCACCTGCACCCTCCTAACTGTGTTCTTTTAATGCAGTCCAAGTACTCAGTCCATCTCCATAACTGTGATTTGCTTTGATAAATCTGTTGACTGCTCCTCATTGCTAGCTGTCCTTCCTGTGTTCTGAGATGGATGTACTCTGTTTTTTTCCTAAGGACTGAAGTGAGGCTGATCAGCCTGCAGTTCTCTAGATCCTCCTTCTTAAAGGATCCTTGTCTTTCTTAAATATAACATCAGCCTAGCCATCAGGATCTCCCCCAAAACACCATGATTTTTCAAAAATTATGGCAAGCCTCACAAGCATATCAGCCACATCTTTCAGCACCTGTTGAGGAGTCCCATCCAGTCCCATTGATTTTAATATACTTTTGGCTTCCCATATAGCATTGGTGTGTGCAGACATCTGGGAGCAGGTTTTCCCTGAGACAAAAAGTCATTGAGCAGCCTTTTCCATGCTGTCCATCACTAGGCTTTCTTCCATTCAGAAATGAACTGACATTTTCTGTGAGCTTCTTTTCACTTCTGACATGCTTGTAAAATCACATCTTGTTGGCTTTTATGTTCCTGACCAGTTTTAAATTCAACTGGGCTTTAGTTTTTCTGGGTTTTGTCCCAACATGTCTGAGCAGTACTTTTATACTTTGTTGTCTGCCCTTGTTTCCACTTATTATGTGCTTTGCATTTTAGTTCATTAAGAAGCTCCTTGCTTAGCCGCCAAGTGGACCTCCTGCCAAATTTCCCACTCTTCCTGAACAATGCCCTGAACCAGTGGTGCATGTTGAACTCCGGGAAATTTTCTTTGGGCAGTGAGCTGAGTGAGACTGGAGAGGGTGGGAGGGAATGTGCTGCCAATTTATTTTCCAATAAAGGAAATAAATGCCAACTTTCTTCAAGGGTGGACGATAAGTCAGAGTTATTTTCAAGGCAAGGGTGTTACACAGGTAGCTGCATACAGCTGAGGTGATTTTTTAAATTAAGACACTTTGTATATGGTAGCATTTTGGTTTGGTTACATATGTGGTACATTTTCACAGAATTGCCTTACAGGCGATGATCCTTTTTTGGGAGCTCTGGAGTGGGGGTGAGTTGAGTAGATGTAATATTTCCTCAAAGCTAATACACTGGCATTTCAGGTTCTGAGTGTATACCTCAATATTTTTGCTTTGTTTTAAGTTATTGATTAGTGGATAAATTATTGCAGAGGTGGGCACACTGATCTTGGTTTTCTATGTATTCCATTTGTTCTTTATGCTGCTGCTTGTGACCAGGAAATTAGTGTTTTACAGAAAGTGATTTATGATACTGTGGTGGAAATCAATAGGTATTCCAGGTTTTCAATCCAGGTGATGATGTTTTCTTAGATTTGTTTGTAGGTATTTAGAATCTCTTTTTCATGGTGACTCCTACAGTATATTGGGGAGCACACTGTTCTTCCAGCTGTGAAAATGTCAGAAGAAATGTTTGTTAATTGAAGGCAAAATTTGAGGGGCTCAGGGTAAAATGCATGAGCTGGTCTTGATGCCTAGTATTAGTTTTCTCTACTATGCTCTTCTTCCTGTCAGTATCTTTCTCATACTTGAGACTGTAAAACTGGACCCAGGACTGCAGCTGTGGTCTCACTGGCACTAAGTGGACAGAAACAACTGCTCCCCCTTCTCGTCTTGCTGTCTGCACTCTTGATGGTACAACCTGTACATGGCTGGTCTTTGACAGCTCACTGCTGAATCAAGTTCAACTTCTTCTTCACTAAAGCCCACAAGTCCCTCCAGCAAATCATTCCAGTAAAAAATGAGGCCAAAAAAGGGGAATTTAGCACCTCAGTCTTTACCATGACCCCTTGACACTAGGTTTCCTGTTCCACTGAGATATGGTGCCCCTGTTTTCATTTACTGGGCTTTTTTTTTGCTACCAACTTACATCTATCTGCCCTTTACATCCCCTGTTAGTTTCCACTGAAGTCAAATTTTTTAAATTCTATCCCTTCAGGCTCAGGCAATGTCTCCCTCAGCGCCTCATCTACCCCTGGGTAGATGTTCCTATTTCTTCCTTCCACACCGGTATCTGTAGCATTTAATCAGGAGTTTCCTGCTCATTCTTGCTGGTCACCTCCTTATTTTTTTGACTTGCTGCTAGTCAAGAGACAAATGTGAAAGAGGACTTGTGTTCAGAAGAAATCTTTCTCTTGGCTTCTAAATCTGGTAAATTCAGGCATCAAGCAAGGAAAAAAACTATTCTTCCTTTTTGTTTTTAATTTATTTGATCAAAATAATATTAATGATCTTTACCAAAAGAAACTCTCTTTCTACAAAATGATGCAGTAGGGAACTAAAAATCAACCAAGGAGGCAAAAGCGAGTCTCTTCAGAATGTTTTTGAGTTAAAGATATCCAAAGTTGAAAAACACCTTCTATAAACCTTCAAAAAATTGATGTAGGAGAAACAGCTATTCTAGGTCTCTTACTTAGGCAGGTTGGTTCTGAAAAGTCTTCTGTGTTTTATTTGCCCTTACAGTTTTCTTTCCCTTATATTTAAATAAAAGTTTTATGTTTTGAGTCTCAGTGGCTTGTAAAGATATTTAAAATATATTCTGGTTTCACACCTAAAATAATACTCATGACATTGTATGTAAGACTTGATTTTGCACAGTGAAGCTCCTAGAAATTAAGTAGTAAGAGTAAAAAGTCTTAAAATATCTGAAAAATCAGTTAAGAGCATGCTTGTATCCTCAGCTAAATACAACAGAATAGAGTCAAGTCCCCAGGTCTTCTGTGATGCCATCTCATGCCATTTGTTCAGGATCAGGTAGAAGAATGGTGAAAACAGTCCCTGAGGCAATTCACAGGTGTCTCATCACATGCACACACACAAGTGTGATTTGTCTTATAGAAGTGAGAATGGTTCTCTGGTCTAAACCAAACTACTTCTTTTCACATTCTTTAGCAACTTGTAAACTTCTCAGAGGAGAAGGAGAAGGGGTGTTGGGTTTTTTAAAGTTTATAGATCAACATCTCTTCTGCTTTAAAGAAAACACTATAAGGGAATGTCAGCTCAGGCTAAAAAAAGCTAACAGCCAAAAAGAGAAACCTGTGACTTGGGTGAGGATCTTGTAGACCACATTAGCAATACAGGGACCCCTCATATAGCAAGAGACTGGATTTCATTTCAGTCTGCACTATCAATGTTTCTACTTCTACTGTTTTCTGTCCTTTTGATTGACGGGAAATTATGTACAAAATGAAACATACATGTGCGAAACAGAAAAAAAAAAGGAAAGAAACAGAGATGTCCAGGAGTGACTGAGGACAAAAAAGCAATCATCTAACCTGTCATTAATTATTCTATTTCTATGTTTATTACAGATGAGTGATTAATATCCTTCACTTTTTATAGGAGTATAATATAAAGAGATGTATAAGGTGATTCCAGGAGACAGCAACATGAAGAGTATTGAGATAGATGGTAAAGGAACAAGTGACACAGATTCATCTGGATTTCATTTCAGTCCGCATTGACAATACTTCCACCTCCACTGCTTTTCTTGGTGATATTCTTACCTTACTACTAACCTCCTCCTCCAGTCTGAGGGCTGCATGAATCTTCCCAGTCCTGTCACAGAAGTACTGCAGGTACAAATAAATGTCCACTCACTTCATGTTATACCACAATGTTATTTTACCCCCATTACACCTACACTGCTTGGGAACAGAGGAGAGATTGTTTTAGTATTTCAAGGTTAAGCAAGCAGAGGTCTGCTGGCAAGAAACCCAAATTCAGATTTCAATAACCATTTCCTTTTTGAGTTGACAGCCAAAATTATAACAAAGCCAAAAACTTTGAAGAGAGCAGAACAGATGGCATATGGGCTTGCAGACCTCTGCTATGATGCTGATCCTAGTTTGTGCCAAACTGTTGTGCCTTAATTGTCTAATGCAGCTACCTTGCAGAGAGCATATATGCTGAGATACAGACCTTGATGGGAACGAAAATGAAGGCAAAGTCTCTTCTCAACCAGAAATCTCCTGGCTCCATTCAGAAATTTGCACCTCAGCATCTATCATTACAAGTCTAAGGAATGACTTGGTCCCACTAAAGTGTTTTCAAGCAGTCAGCTACAAAATGTAGCTGGCATCAGTTGAAAAGTCCCTGAAATCAGCTAATTCCTTGACTCTGGCAATGGCATATTCACTCCCTTGCTGTGAGCTCCATGGGTTGTTCTCACATCATTCGTCTGCTTTTGGTCTTGCAAGCCTGCTCACCTGCACTACTGCAGGGAGGTCAGTGGACACACAAGACCTCTTTCAGCTCCAAGACCTTTCATTAAAGTCTGCATGATACTCTTACAGATGAGCATGTTGCAGACCAGTTACCAACAAAAGAAATGCAAGAAAGTCCTTGCTAGAACTGGGGTAAGTGATTCTGGGATGGATATCAGACTTTTTGGCAGCCTGGAAGGCTTGCAGTAGGATGGAAGTAGAAAAAGCGCTGATTCTTAGCAGTGAGGTGAATGAAACAACATGGGTCTCTCTTCCCAAGTATCAAGTGACAGAACAAAAGGATATGGCCTTAAGTAACAGCAGAGGAGGTTTAGATTGGATATTTGGAAAAATTTCTTCACTGAAAGAGTTGTCAAACATTGGAACAGGCTGCCCAGGAAAGCAGTGGAATTGTCATCCCTGGAGGTATTTAGAAGATGTGAAGATGGGCTTAGAGGCATGATCTAGTGGTGAACTTGGTAATGCTGGGTAACAGTTGGACTCAATTACCTTAAGGGTCTTTTCCAACCTAAATGATTCTGTAATTTCATTAATATACATGAGGGCCTTTGGAGGCACTGCAGTCAGGAAGAACATGGATGGTCATCTCTGCTGTGCTGTTTTGACTGCCTGCCTGAAAGCATCACCACATAGCAAGTGTGCTGAAAATTTGCCAGTGCCTCTATTTCAAGTCAAAGTTACCTGAGAGCCTAAGCAAAAGTTTCCAAATGTACTAAAAAATATAATGTGTCAAGAGAAATAAACCTCCATGTCAGGTCCATTGCACTTGTGAAATAATCCAGCCTTACTCCTCAAGAAGGCCCCAGCAGATTAGCTGTGGTCTAAGCACTCCTGCTTCCCTTGACTGTGATGATTTCAACTACACTTGCAGCTGTATCCACCTTTGGCACAGCAGCTGGTGCAGAAGCCCAGCCTGTGCAGTGCTTCCCTAGAGGGGTGCTCTTCAGGAAATGTTAGGAGCCACCTCTGTTCCCACTCAGCCACAAAGCTCTCTCTGAGAGCTCCTCTGGGGCTGTACACTTAATCACTCCACTTGGTGCTGCTTCTCTCTCTCAATCCTTCTCCAGCCATCCCTGTTCTCTCTAATTCCTCTGCTTCTCATGAAGAGACTCTTGCAGCAGCAAATTCCTCTTCCCATACATACATGCTGTTATTTTGGCTGATGCAGCAGAGATGACAGTATGTTCAGGCCCTGGTCAAGACAGCTCAGTTACTCCTCATCGCTGCCCTCAGTGAAGACTAATGTTTACAGTTATATGATAATGCTAAGAAACAACTGTTCTGCTTCTTCTCATTTATGTTTAAATATAAAAATAAATAATAAGATTGAGTAAATGGAATGCAAAAAACATTTTAAGCATTTCAAGGGAGAAATATTAAGGCTGGAAAAGACCTCTAAGAGCATAGAGTCCAGCCATTAACCCCACACCACTGTGTTCACCACTGAACTATGACCCCAAGTGCCACATCTAGATACTGCTGGGTGATTCCACCACTTCTCTGAAGCATTAAAATTCTTCAAAAGGATAGAATTTGACTTTCCAGATTGACTGAGCCCTGCTACAGATCCCCTATTCCTGCTGTTTCTAGTACTTAATAAATATACTAAGACTGTAAGAACCACAATACTTCACTATTAGAATGCTCATGTCTTTGTGCATCACAATTCATCATGTCATCGCTTATCTACCAACAACTGCAGTACAGAACATATCAAAATTGTACAGTAAATCAAAAATGGTAATAAATGACCAGTACCACTCTCACACTGACTACATTGTCTCCTCCTCTTGAAAGCTGATCATTTATTCAGTCCTTATGTAGACAGCTGTGCCTTTCTGGTTGAATTAAAACAAAAATTTTTCAATTCCATCTCTAAAATAACACAGAAGGCAAATTAGAAGGTAATGCTCTCTGATGAAGAATTTGTAGACATAAGAAGCAATAACACAGAACCTGGCTAAGATTCTGTATATTTACCTTCACAAAAAAACCAAAAAATAATCTAAATACCTCTCAATTAAAATAACAATAAATGTTGCTATTTATAGGTGTACAGTTACCAATTTTTCTCTATGTTGGACTGTTCTCTGCCTTCCAGTGTTCTGCATGACTGACACCTTGGGTATTGATAAAACACCATCTTTTAGAAAATCCTTCACAGATAATGTAAATGCATGCCAGATTTTGAGATTTTATTTGTCTTTCACTAATCTGGTTTCCTTTTAAATAGGATTTTTAAAACCCACATCAGAATACATAAATGAAGGAGATCCAAAACTGATTTTCAAACTTGCATGTCATTCCAGGAAAGAGATAATTACTTTCTGCATTAATTTTAAAGACCACTGCTCAGTGGCAGCGACTGGATGTTCACAAGAACTATCTTAAGCACGCAGGCAAAGAAAAACTAACATGCCAGTAGTGCTCTTAGGGACTGAGAGGTGAAGTAGAATCCTCAAAGCCCAGCTCTGTTCAATCTGTCAGAGGAGAATGCTGAGGGAAAACACTGAACTAAAATAGTAAGTGATTTAGAACTCATTCTCATAAAATGAGTGTCTTTGTTCTTACAGGCTAAAAAAATGCTGTAAGTATAGTGGGCAACTGAGCTAAAAATGCAGTAAAGATGATTTTCCATAATCTCAGACAGGAAAATCCTGCAGCTGGGAATATCTTAGTCCTGCAAAGCATTAGGCTAACTTTGATATACGTATCATGCATCTGTTGAATTAATTGGTACTTCAAAAATACATTTTTAATGTAGAAAAATGACAGGCAGGACTTGGAGATAAGGGAAAACATAAGGATTAATTTTGTGTTATTTCACCTTCATTTAATTTGCCCTTTGTCTACCATTCTTCTCCTTCTCAAGGATTTGGGCACTAAAAGCCTGTGTAGTGATTAAGACTATTTTTGTGTAGTCTGTATAAATTTTTTTCTCCCTTCTGTAATCTGCATGTCTCACAGACAGTGCTTGAATCCCAAGCAATTACTTTAGTATTGCTTTATCATATGTGTCAATAGGGTTTAATCCACCACCATTCATTGAACTGCTGAATTTGGGCTTGGAAAAAAAATTATCTTTTGTAAAACATGCTCACCAAACAGTAATGATAACCAAAACTCCCCTAATCAAATATTTCCCTATGGTCCTTTAGGAGCCTCTGCTCCTCAAGCTTCGCAAGTCTTTTGTTTTGTCATTCCTGCAGCCTACCCTAGTTTATAGCTTCCATATAACACAGCTATTTGTGCTGCTGCAGATCATGCTGATTTCTTACTAGTGCACCTGCAGATCCCTAAATCTGCTGTCTCAAATGCCCAATGAGCAACTGATAGTTTAGCAGAGTTTAAGACGAATTTCTCTTCCAGGTGCCTAAAGACACAGGTGGGTATCCAGTGGGATTTTCAAATGCCCATCACCTAGCTTTCATAACTTTCATAATTCTGTCTGCATTTCCCAAAGATAGTTTTAACTCCTTTTCAGGCCTTCAAGGTCAAGCTGGTACACAAACTAAAAACAAAGAGAGAAACTAAAATCCCTTTTTTGCAAAGTTGATGACATTTGAAATTTGGAACTTCTATTTAGGCAATGTTAAAAATGGAAAAGCCCTCCTTCTATTAAGCCATATTGTTTACCTAATAAATAAACTATGACCTCTGGTTTTAAAAGAAATTGCTATTTTCTTACAGTTCCTCATAACATGTAAGCTCCTGCAGAGCTCCTGCATCATTCCTTCAAACTCACATAAAGCAACAAAAGAAAACATAAGTACATGAATAATCAGAACAGTGCTTATTAAATCACTAGACATTGTCCATCTGCTGATGACAAAGAGCGGATATTGTGGTAGACAGGGACAGGCGCTGCGGAAGATCTCGGAATGTGACGGAAAGCAGCAGGACCCCTTCCCCCCTCACCTGTGATATGCAATCACCCCCCATAGTATGCAACTCCTCCTAACTCCAGTAGTTTTCCACTCCCCACTAACCCTACCTGGTCTCACCGTCCCCCTCTGACGTAGTGAAGCCCCCTTGACTATTTAGCTCCACGAGGTAAGGTAATAAACGCCATTTTGACCATCCACCACATTGGTGTCAGTGTGTCAATGGACCGAGTGGCCCAGGCAAGGCTGGGTTGCCGTGCTGTTCTCTGAGAACCAGGTTGCCGTGTCTTCTATCAGAAGGCAACATACCTGGCGCCGAACACCCGGGAATAAGACGA
>VWYI01009717.1:0-18448 GCA_013399455.1 Anthoscopus minutus
GAACTAGACCAGCAACTCAGGTCAGAAAAAAAAGCTAAAATGAAATAGATCTTTATGCTATTTAAAATATCTCTCTGGCTTCCATACATTTCCAGCAATACCATGCTTCATTTTTTGGAGGTGCTTTTGAAGTTGCAGGCTTTCTTTGTTCACTGGTAATAATCCACAAACAGAAAGAGCTAAACAAAAAATTGAGACAGCAGTGTTGCAGGAATCCAGCAGCTTATTCTATACTTTTGTCTCCTGTTCTGCCCCTCAGCTCTGCAAAATAAGATTAAAAAACCCAAAGCCACCATAAGCAGAGGACTTCTCTTCCTCTTATTCCTCCCCTTCTGAAGCATCCTTAGTCTGAGAGAAGAAGAGACCCCATTGATGTAGTTTTGGGAAAGCTATCCTAAAGCCGTGCACTTTCTCCTACTGGGCACAGCTCAGCCAGGGAGGTGGTTCTCCGTTTTGAGCAGCAGTGATGTGGATGGGAGGAGATTGATTATAGCAAGGGATGAGAAGCATGCATTTACATAGTCTCCTTTTCCCTGCCACCTCTCTGCTCTCCAGCAAGCATGGGTTTATTTTAGCATTGGCCTTCTGAAGCAGGATTAATTTTCCCCTGAATAGGTCAGGCTGGAGCAGAGCCAGGAAACATGGCCTTTCATAGCTGGGGTGACTCAGGAAGGCAGAGATACCTACTAAGTAGACAGGGCCTATAACTGCTGGGCCAATGCCCAGTACAAGAGAAGTATCCTGGAATAACCTTTCTGATAAACAGCAGAAAAGTCCGTATGGAGTCTTTTTTCCAGAAGACGATGCCAGACTGAACCAGGCTGTAGTGCTGCCCTCTGCTGTTTGGATTTGGGGGAAAAAGTAAGTCAGTGATGAAATCCCGCAAATCCGTAACAAAGTATAACTAGGAAAGCAGTAGCCAATAGCCGGTGAACACGTTCTTTCAGTCTCGCATTTCAGGCGATGCTTCAGCCAGTTGAAGCGTGCTCTTGTATCTTCAGTAGCAGTTCTGTTCTTAGAAACAGAACATAGGTAGGTAATAGTTTTCTTGGGGTTTAGCCCTAGTAGGGCCTTTGTGGCTCTGTGAAGCAACTTGTGACAGAAATCATGCTTTTTGACATGCTTGTTTCTGTTTCAGTGTGCCGGGAAAATGCAGAGTAAGAAATTTCCATCAGTAGTTCAGGTGTTGAGAACTTCGCTGTACTTATTATGTAGAATTATGAAATTCCCTACTTAAATAGATTTGATACAAAGTTGTGTAGAAAGCTACAGCCATCTTATCTAAGTACATGACACCTGGAGGTGTCTAGGACCTTTCTGCCATGGCTAATCCATCAGGCAGTGTGGAAGCAAAAGAGAAGTAATCTGGTATTTCATCAGAGGGAATTGCCATTAAGGGATATTTCCTGGTCCTGATGCAGTACACTGCTGATAGACTTGGAGCCTGTGTAGCCCTGAATGCTTGCACATCTGCAGATATCCCAGCAGCTGTAAGAGCTGTGTTTAGGGTTCTGCTCTGGAACATGACAACTGGGCTGATTTCATGACCCTAATGAAGTAAATGAGCTTGTGGTGTATGATTCCAGAAACTCACTACTTCACTTTGTAAAACAGGTGTTAATGTTAAGCTTTGATTCCCTCTTAATGCTTCTATCTTTAAATGTGGTCAGAGTGTTTCACTTTTTGATACTGATTTTAAAACACTTGCCTTCAATTTCTTTGTCACAAATATATCCTGTCCCAGCTGCGTAGGATTTTGACGTAGCTGTCAATGTGCCTGTGGCTCCCTTTTAAAGGAAAGAAACTTCTCATTTTCTGACTAAAAAAAAAAATCTATATACCTAAATAAATGTAGAACTGATCAGAACTTTGTGACTCAGTGAATGTTTTACAGTGATAAATAAAAGCAACTGTAGTCATTAATCCTGTCAGCAACTCAACAAATTGTTGTACAATGTGCAGAGGCTTGTGATGACTTGTTTATGCAGGTAGTTAATGAATAATAAAATAAAAGAAGCTTTTTTCAAAATATGTGAGTTCATTAATTATTTTTAGAGGTGTGATTTCACTTTGGGAAGTGGCTGTAACAGTGGAGCTGTGAGGCTGTTTATTGGCTTCCCCTGACTTCAGGAATGAATATTTTTAATTCTGTTAGGGCAATAGTTTTCTAACATTCAAGCCTGCAACCTCAAACTGAACTTTAAAGATACGGACTTTTCTGCTTGTGTTGTAAACCATAATCTGGCCATAACTCTGGCCCTGTTTGGGGCAAGACAGAGAACCAGTATAACCATGATCTTTAACCTTCCTTTCCACTTGGTTTACTCTTCATTTTTGCAATCATTTGGCTTCATTTCCCAGGCTCCCAACAGCAGAAGAGCAAGACTATACCATTGTCTGACTGGGATGCTGATTTGTGCAAGCAATGTTCACGGCTCAGCCAAGTTGGCAGGAGGACCTTGTTGAGTAGAACTGATCATATCATATTGCTTTCTACAGAGCCCAGGTGTCTGGTTGGTTAGTATTTGATTCCATCACATTGGCATTTACAGCAGAAAACAATTCTAATGGAAGAAAAAAGGCAGACCAGTTTTACTTGTAGTCTCAGAACTTGAGGATATGGATTGAAAAAAGTGGGAACAGGTAAAATCTGATTGTGCCTTTTCTTTCATAGATTTTGCAGGGAAATAGGAGATAGGAGAATCAGTCCAGTATCTGGTGTGACTGCAATTGAAGCAAAGTTGTCAAATTTGGTTCAGTCTGATTTTATTTCACTCTTGGCCGCATTCTGGTAAACATCTGTGCAGTCACATTTTATTTCATTTCATTTGTGACCCCTTTGTGACTGTAAACTGCTGAAGCTGCAGAAGTCAAAGAAGTCTGTGAAATTTGAAACACAGAAAATCACCTGAGATAAAAGAGAGGGATCCACATTTTGATGCTACATATGAGCACCTTCTGAGATGTGTCAAGAAACCATGCATTAAACATGTGTGTATCCTTCATTTTATAATTTGTGACTTGACATGTAGATAAAGGCTCTATGAATATCAGCATTGGGACAGGTGTATTCCAGCCTGCACCAATCTTGCAGTGAAAGTTTTGCTGAGAATTTGTGAGCTCCGTTGCTTGGAAAGTGCATCACTAAGTTCATTTCAGGAAGGGACATTTTGACAGACTTGCAAAGACCATCATCATTCTTGCATTATGTGGCTTTTATAGGTCCCAGGTGTTTGGCTACTAGGGGGGATCTGGTTTTTTTTCCTTTTCTTTGTTATATTCAGTAGCTGTGCAGAGCCCCTTCTATTAGTGTGCTCCCAGTCCCTCACAGAGGAAGATGAACCACAAACAGTGACCAATAGAGAAATCCTCATTTTTTAGCACCTTTGCACTCCTCTTGAAGCTGCTGGATAAATGCCTGAAGGAGCTCTCAGGCTTTTTTTTTTTTTTAAAAATGTTTCTCAACAGGACTTGTGTGTTTCTCAGTGTAGTAGACTTTGTTCTGAAGGATTACTGGTCACAGAGGACCAGTTCAGAAGTAATTGTTTAGTTTTAAATATGCTGGTAAAGTGTCCTAAATAATTCATTACTGTGCTCAATTGGTTGCTTGAGATCTCTAATATGTTGTTTATATAAGGCAGTATTTTTGTAAGCTCCATTAAGTCCTATGCCATTCCTGAAGAGTGAAGGCTGAACCTGTATGCTAGGATGGGGAAGGTAGACAATTTTTCACTTACCTATAGGGTGGGCAACTTTCTTGAAATTGAATCGGACCCTTTCTCCAAGTTGAAGATGAACTCTGGTTAAAGTAGTTAAATCCTTTCACTAACCTAGGCTTCATCTGTTTTCAATGTGTATGAAAGTAAGTTTTCTTGGTATTGTTTTGTCTTTTTTACATTTTTCTCAGGAATAACTGACAAATTAAAGAGAAAGGTGGATAATGAGAGGGAATTTCATGAAGCAATTGAATGCTGGTGAGAATGGTTTTCTTTATCCAAAATAATCTCTCTGTGGGGATGTGGAATTTTAATTTCCTAGGAACATTTCCTTCAGCATCCTTTTTTATAGTGCCTACAGCTGAATGCATTCAGGACATGTGTTTCTGTATAAGGGAAACTATTCTAAGTAACTGGATTATTTAAGGGCCCAGGAAATAATGGATTTTTTCAGTTGATTTTTCATTTTCAAGCCACAAATGGACAATCCTCTGCCACCTTGCCATCCTCAGTGTGCCAAACATACTGATGACCTGAAGACTAAAATTCTGAAAATCTTTTAATTATTCCTAGTTCTGTCATTTTAGACATTTTTGTCCTTTGTTCAGGTTGGTGTCATAGCTGTGGCTTCATATATCCTGTAAGGGGAATATTGCATTGCCACATTTTATTTGTACTTCA
This sequence comes from Anthoscopus minutus, assembly GCA_013399455.1. Classification (NCBI taxonomy): domain Eukaryota; kingdom Metazoa; phylum Chordata; class Aves; order Passeriformes; family Paridae; genus Anthoscopus; species Anthoscopus minutus. Next base: position 4,398 of record VWYI01009717.1, read on the forward strand.
TTCTGAGTACAGAGAGCATTTTCTGCTGTCTCTAAGAGGGAGATCTCAACACTGCAGGAATGAGTTTGACAGCTCCTGATTATGCTTTGATTGCAGTCTGTCTGAATGTGTGGAGGCATCAGCTTCATAGTGTTTATTAGTCACCAGCTGATACTGCTAAAGCACAAATTTAATTCTTTTTCAGCACTTCCCTGTGAGTTGCATTTATTTCCGATATGGAGGGTTTTATTGCTGTCAGTGTTTTCACAGCAACAGATAGCTTTATGTCAGGATCCACTTAATCCTTTCAGCTGGAAGTCCAGCTGCACTCATCTTCCGGTTTTTCTAGTCAAGGTATGCTTGTGGATGGCTTGCACTAAGTGTCTGAGATTCTTTAAGTCATTTCACCCATTTCACAAGTGGACATTTCTGGGTGTTGTTCTGAACAGAGGGGGGTGACTCTGAGTGGAAAGTGACAGATGACTTGGAAGAGATATACTTCCTGCTACCACAGATATAACTGGAATCTCTTCAAATTATGGAGTGTGTGAAGCTGTCCTGCCAAACAGCTTAGAAACTGGTATTCACAGAGAGCTTTCTTCTGTGTTCACCTCTGCAAATAGATTCCTTTTTTTGCATTGCTTATTCCAGGCTGGGAACAGGAGGCTCTGCTGCACCTCCTACAGTTCAACCTCCTACAATTTCAACAAGGAAATTACGGCTGTCTTGGTTGTCACCAGTTGCTGTAATTTTTCATTGCTTCCTTCTATTTCACTTTTCCTCTGGGTATATTTAAAGACTTGCTGGTCTTGGAGGTGCCTTTTTCAGTATGTTGTTGCATTATCAGTGGGGCAAAAGAATGGCATTGAGCTGTCAGTTCTGAAATGTCTGTCTGGTATCTGCTGTGATAAGCTACTTGGATGGATATGACAGGTTGGCCCTGGCCAGCATCTAAATATCCACAGAACCACTCAGCCATTCCCAGGCAGGATAGGGGAGAGAGCAGGAAGAGCAAAAGTTATGAAACCCTTGGGTTCAAGTAAAGATTTTAATAAGTGAAAGAAAAAATGCTAAGTGATGCAAAGCCAATCATTCACCACCATCCACAAGCTGTCTCTGAGCAACAGCTACAATGGCTACCTTGGGAGACAACCCCACACTCAATTTTTAATGCTGAGCTTGATATTATATGGTATGGAATAATTTGAGTCAATTTGAGTCAGCTGTTCTGGCACTGTTCCCTCCCTTCTTCTTGAAAGGACAAGATGTAATAGCTTTAAATTGAAAGGGCAGGTTTATCAATTTGATATTGGGAAGAATATCAATTTGATATTGAGAAGAAATTCTTTACTGTGAGGGTGATGAGGCACTAGCAGATGTTGCCCAGAGAAGTGGATTCCCCATCCCTGGCAATGTTCAAGGCCAAGTTTGATGGGGCTTTAAGCAATCTAGTCTTGTGGCAGGGGTCCCTGCCCATGCCAGGAAGGTTGGAACTGGATGATCTTTAAGCCTCTTCCAAGCCAAACTTTTCAGGATTCTTGTGCCTGCCCTCCTCAGATTATTCACTGGAGGAGATCAGCATGAGAAAGAGAGAAAGCCTTGATGCTGTGCTGTGCAAAGACTCTTTAGCATTAGCCAAAAGACTTGTGTCTTATCAATAACACTGTTTTAGTCAGAAATCACAAAAAAAACACATTGGGGCTTTCCTTATAACTCAATTCCAGCCAGATCTGGTAGAACACAGCTTCTTTACTCTAATTCATAGTAGATCAGGATGGTTTCATGGATGGCATAAGGATCCTGATGACTCAATGACAGCTGAACTCTTTCTCCCTTCCCATCATATGTTCCCCATCTCCTCTCATGTCAGCACTAGCAATCGCGTAGTCTTACTAAAACTGAGTTTTCAGCACATACTCAATAGTGAGTCAAAGCTCTTACGTAGGCAGGGAGCTGGGAAAAGTGACAAAAGTGACCTTTCTGGAATAGAGATGTCAGTTTGTGATATAGCTGGGTGATTGTTTTGCAGTGGTTGTGCTTCTTCATTCTTATAAACCCCTAATTAATCTTCCCCACCTCCACTTTGCTCCTTCTAAATGTGTGCTCTCTCCATATGGTCTGTAGCTCCTACTTCACCTTTAGAGCATTTAGCTAGAGGAAACTATATATTCAAAAAAGAATCCAGTGATTTGGTTCTTTGAAGCTATGATGCATGGATCTCTCATTAGCAGTCAACTGGAAAAAGAAACATAATATTTAATGTATGGTATAGGACTAGATATAAAAGTAATTCATATACATGATGTATGCCAGTGCAGGATAGACAGAGGAGCTAATAATGTTTAACTTTATATGTTTTTTCTTAGGGGATCTCTACACAGGTCATTAGAATAGATAAGGAGAATGACCGTGTTTTTAAACTTCTTTTTTATTGTTTTTGGTTTGGTTTGGTTTGGTTTGGTTTGGTTTGGTTTGGTTTGGTTTGGTTTGGTTTGGTTTGGTTTGGTTTGGTTTGGTTTGGTTTGGTTTTTTTCTCCCTTAAATCTGAAACAGCGGATGTGGGAGGGTTTCCGCATGAATTTCCTCCGCTGAAAAAGCAGTGGTATTTTTGGAATGACATGGCCACTAGATGGCAGAGTGCCCTTTGGATAAAGGAAGTGCTAGGCTGTGTTGAACACTAATTTGCTCTCAGTGTCCAAACCTCTTATTGAGATTATCGAGAGTTTTGCTGGAGTGAGGAGTGCCTGCAGCTCTGGAGAGAACTCTAGTTATGTTATGGCCCTTTGACAGCACTAACATGCATTTTTAAATTTTCCCCAGTAAAAAAGAGACCTTAATTGAATTCTGCCAAGCTTGACACAATAAAATAATAAAGAAAAGCTGTGATTTAACCACAATTAAACCATATATTAGTGGATGTGTTGGAGAAATCTTGTGCTTCTGCCTCTTGTGCACGTGCTGGTTTTGCAGTGCCAAGTTCTGAAGTACTCAGACCTTGAAGTGAGCTCAAAAGAAGAGACTAGCCCAAGTTGTGACCTTGGAATCTGGCTTTAAATAGTTTAGACTGACAGTTTGCTGCAGGTAGAGGATCCAGTTAGCATTTAGAAAAGTTAAGGGCTTTAATTTTCTCTCTTTCACACCAATTTCTTCTTGGATTAGATCTTCATCTAATAAATTCAACTGAATGAAACTTGTGTAATGGTGCTAAGAAACCATAGGGATACTTATGTTTAGAGTGGAATTATAGTATTCAGAATATTAAGATGAGGAATTTGTGTACATTTACTGTCCCAAATATAAATCTGTATCTGGCGAAGTTGTGTCTAACACCCCTCTAATCTGAAATGGAGCCCTAAACATTGCTAAATTGAAATGACCACACTAAGATCAAGTCCTTATGAGTTTATGACGGGTGGAGGTAAAAGATATACCAAACTGAGTGCTTTGTCATGGTTTTTGTAGCATTACACTTCTTTACTAATACATCTAGAAAACTTTTAGAGAAATTCTCAAAATTTTAAACATCTATCTTTTTAGTTGATAAATACCTAATTTTTAAATTAATAAATTTAATAAGTATTATTAATGATTTAATAAGTATTATGACAAGTTAACGCTGACTTTATCAGAGTATATGATCCTATTAACAAAGTTCCTCAAAACTAAGTAAACTATTTAACAAAAATGACAGCATTTCCAAGGCTATATTTTATGATGTTTGAAATGGATTCATTTTTCTTTTTCTGGACTAGGTAAGTTCAGGGGAACAAATATTGTGTGAAAAGATGTTTCAGACAGGATACTTCCACTTGTGCAAAAGATATTTTCAAGTGGTGTATGGTGTGACATATTGTGCAATTTTTTAATCACATTTTCAGAAGTTACTTACTTGTAGATCTTGCCACTGGCTAAACTTTGTTAAAAATGACACTTCTTAAGCCTGTTGAATCATGACTTGGATCCTTTGGCTATAATGAAATACAGGAATTTTTTTTGCCAAGTTTCACCCACATTCAGTTTGGGAACAATCTACATTTGTTTTCACAGAAAAAAAAAAGTATTTCTAGTCTGTTACACAAGAGTATCTCTACTTTGAGGCTGCCTGCCTTGTGCATACACTATTCATATAGTACTAGGCTTGCACTTAGCCTTTTTATCTGTCTTATCTGCATGCAAGGGTGACATAACTGGTGGGCTTCCAGTCATATCTGAACTGGAGTTGAAAGTGTTTTTCCAGGGAATCAGACAGGAGGTATCTCTTGTGCTCCAGTGGGAGGTGCTGTATTTTTAGTGTTCTTGTGGGCATGAGGGAGCAGCTGCAGTGTGCAGATCCCAGCTGTGAGGAGAGCTGGCGGCGCTGGCAAAGCTGTGGCTGATACACTGCTTCTTGCAGAGAGGTGCCTAGTGGAATTGCCCAGGCAGCCTCAGTTAAAATTAATGGAGTAGCAACTGCTTTATTACAGATAATGTAAGATTTCTGACTTGCTGTAGCAAAAATGCCTCCGAGTTATCTGAGACATTTTTAAGTCCTTTTTGAGAGAATACATCCTGTGTGAGCGAAAAGCTCTTCTTCTTTTAAATATCACTCTTCTTTTTGTTTGTTCCATTTTGGTTTTTTAATAATAAAAACTCTCTTGCCTCCTGCAGTGTCTGAATGGCTTCCTTTTGCTGTGTCTACATTTCACTTCAGAAATCTGCTGCAACATCTCCATCTGTTGGAACTTCAGAGCTGGGAAATGGCAACTTTTGTGCCCCCAATATATCAAACACTGCAGTTCTTGGATCAAGAAACTGCCTCTGGAAGAAGTCCGTTTCAGTGAGAAATAATCCTTTATTTTGTCTGGTAGCCTGTTACCCAGCCTGGATTTTTCACCCGTGCTTTATAGTCCTGTATGGTGTCCCTACTTATGACCCCATCTCTGAGCTTAGCACCCAAAGAGAGATAACTCTGATAATGCTTAATCGGATGTTCTGACAGAATCTACATGAGGCCTCTCAAGATATTTTTCCACTTTTTACCTGCTATTGAAGCAATGGTAAGGAGATGCAAAGTTTTTGTGCATCCCATAACTGATAAGAAATGCACGCAGCAGCAGATCCTTACAATGCTGTTGTGGTTGTCTGTTTTACTATGGAAAGGTATTTAGTAGTGTAGCACCATTACTTTTTTCCCATTTTTATTTTCTCCCATTTCTTGTTGCTTCTATTGATGCCTTGAGAGGCTACCTAGAACAGAGGCTAGACAGTGTTAAAGGAATAAAGTAGGTAATTATTAAATAGGCCTGCAAAGGATACACCTTGGGCAGTACAAGAGCCCGGCCGTGACTACACCCAAGATGAACCATGGGTCACGAGTTTTCACACTTTCATAAGTTTTGGTCCATTTATATTTTGGGGTTAATTGTCCAATTACAGATTCAGGTTATGAAGTCCCATTCTCCCAGATTGATCTCCTCCATTTGCTGTTTATACTTTTTGAGCCTGAACCTGTGACGGTGTCCTTGGTTCTTGGGCTAAAAAGGATTGTTTTTAACACCTTTATATAAAGTTCAGAATTATATACCAATGCAGTACAGAATCTGGAAAATATGAAAGCTGAAACTTAAGGCATCACTACTATTAACTCAGCAGCAAGGGAGATGCTGCTGTGGCACATTTAGTATTGACAGGCGGTGACAGCTTGCAGCCTTTTAACTACTACTTTGCTTAGCCTCCTGTAAGTGTGTTTTACAGTAACAAAAAACATATGGTATCATTGAAATAGCTTTGCCTGAAGGGAAGATGCATGGAGCTGGAATAGGGGGAATTCCTTTGGTAAGGGTAGAAAGGGTGTTGTATTAAGGGGTGTTTTAGGAGGCATAGTATAAGAGTTCATGACACCTAGTTTTATTTCCTACCATTGTGTGACACTGGACAATGCACCCCTTGTCCCTTCTATGGAAGGCAGAAGTCAGTAATTAAAAAATCCAACAGTTTGTGAAGAGCACAGGTGTTGGGGATGACAGAAAATCATCTAGACATGCTGGGCAACCTGGTTAATGCATGTAAGGAGAAGAAGAATCCAAGATACAGGAGGGAAAGACACAGTGCACTGGACAATTCAACAAAATACTGTACTCATGCCACATGCTGCATTGCTAGCTCTTAAAAATAGTCAATTTGGCTATGGACTTGCCATTGGTTTGGATTCCCATATACTTGCCATTGGTATATACTCCCATTGGTATGGACTTGCTTACAGTTTCTCACAATATAGATGGGGATTATAGCAGGGGGAGTATTTGCTCTTTGCTTCTTGTTTTTTTACATTAGCAACATAAGAGTGTTTTCTTTAAAGTGTTACTGACAAGGTGGATAAGAGAGTTGCAGTGATAGTGAGACTCTAGGGATCTTGGCTTACTGGTGATCCAGAGCCAAAAACATCATGGTCTGTGCTAACTCCCTGGTCAAACTTTGTTCCCTTCCATCAGCACCCTGGTGCTGTTGTGTGCTTATTGAACTGTTTGATCTCTTTCATTTTTATCGGGAAACAAAAGGGAGACAGGCACTCCTGGTGCTACCTTTCCTTTTCACACTGCTCCCATAGAATATACTTTTGTTTCTTTGATTGTGTTTAAAATAACAAGAGACTTTTGGGCCAAATTTTGGAAGGCATTTAAGTTACTCACTCCAGTTAGGAGAACAGGCTCTGAATAGCCTGTGGCTTGATCCAATAACCCTGGCAGATTGTTGCCTACTACCCGGCTGGGTCTGAATGGCAGGATAAAATGTGGCTGTAGGAACACCATGTTGGTCTGGAGCACTGGGTTAAGCCCTCCTTTGCTGCTGAAGTGTGTATCGTCCTGGCTGATGCTTTGATGGAGAAATTGTGATTAAGTGGGAAAACTTTTGTGTTGTACTGTTTGCCTAAGTGGCTGAAGGATCTGGCTTTTGATTTAAGCATGCTCTGAAACAGAATTCCAGTATGTAAATGTAAGTGCCAAGAATGGAGGGGCCTGCTTTATGATAAATGTTGGGAATTAGTTGGAAAACTGTCCTGCAAGAAAAATATTGTTGAAGTATCATGAACTAATGATGGCTCGGAGTTGAATTGCAGTAGCTGGGTTATTTGAAGCATTACAAACCAGAGGGGCAACAGCATATAAACAAATTAATAACAAGCTAGTTAATTTTCCTTTCCCTGCCTCTAAGTCTTGCATGTCAGTTTTCCCAGCCAATGTTTTATGCAGAGATTGCAGTGGTTCAGCTTTCCAAGCCTAGTTTTTATGTATTAGGTGTCTTCCCTTCAAGAAAGTTGCCTGACAGGTGAAGACTAGTAAGTTGGTGTTTTCCTTGAGATCTATAAGAGGATTGAAGTGCCAAACAGCCATCCAACAACACAGATAAGGATATGCCAATACTTCCAGTGTTTGTGTCATGAGATGTGGGAAAAGGAAGGTTTTCTGGAGGGAAGTGGAACTGGTGATTTATGCCAATACAATATAATTTCAGATTTTTTGAAGTACGTTGTTAAAATCAATTTTCAGAAATGCTGAAGTACTTGCCCAAATTGTTGTTGTTGATTCCTTAAAAATTGCCAGATAAGAGAGATTGCTTCTGGTTCCTTTTTGACAGTGATTTATTGATGTTGCTTTCACAGGCGAAATACCTAGTGATCCCTTAGAAAATGCATAAGAGGTGCTGACAGAGGCCATGTTTTTTGTAAGCAAGTTCAGCATGTAGTTAATTCATGCTCTGCCTGCCAGCAGAATCGGTGGTTTCTATGCACATGTTTGCACATGGGAACTGTAGGGTTGTGCCCCCCACAACTGCCTGCAGTTTCTCAACAACTGCAAGTATCTCTGCCTTGCCCTTTTTCCTGGGACAGATCTGAGGTCACACTGCTGGAATAATCCCCTTAGCTTATCTTTCTGGGTATATCATGCCCTATTTGAAAATTCCTCCCACTTACTTCTTCTTACAATCAGATCAGTATAAATGCCTCATTCTTGCTTCAAATGCCCATCAGAATTTTAGACTGCTTATCCCTCTGACATGATCTGCAGTCTTATTTGCCTTGCCATCTCTGCTCCACTAGCATGCTAGTCTTGACACCTATTAAGTTCTTTGCCTCTGCTTTCTGTGCTTCTTCCCAATTGCTTTCTTGCAGAGGATGTGTTTTTGTATCTTCTCTTTTCCAATAATGACCTTTTAAAAGCATGCTGTTGTGTAGGTACCGAGTAGTAGTGTCTTTATAGATGATTAAAAGACACTTCAGTAACTGACTGAAACAATGTACCATGTCCCAATGTACCTTAACTTACTCTGCCTCTTTCGATATAAAATATGAGAGGTAAAAACTTCTATTTGGGGATATTGCCAATATTAAAAATCGGATAAAATGGAAATAACAATTTCTTAGTTTGCATGTGCAAATGTAGGTATTGGTACGATAAACCACATGTGACTTTTTGCAGGTGTTCCCTTTGCCAAGGTTCTGGGCTTCTTGCCAAAGCTTTTTCTCTCAACCTTACTGTTAACCAGTCCCTTGTGTTTTGCATCAGCTTCTGTCTAAATAGGCTTAGCCCTCCAGTTAATAGATATCTTTTTCTCAAGCCCTGCCCATTGCACCTGCTTTTGAAAATGTGCCCCGGAGAACCCAGTGATTCATCTGTTGTATGTGCTTGTTGTTTGATTAAATCATTGCTTAGTTTCAGGTGGCTGCATTTGTGTGCTGGAACACTTGATTCTCCTGTTTACTGCTTTTGTACATCGTGGAAGTGTTTGTAAAGCTTGAGGGGAAGTTCAGAATGAGAGGTATAATATCAGTGTTTGGGATAACAAATGTTATAGGCCATACACTCTCTTCATTCAATGCTTTTTCTGTTTCCACACCAGTGAGCACGATGGATGTAATGTAGTCACAGCATGTTTCCAGAAATCCTGAGATCAGTAATGTAAAATAGGTCTTTGGAATTTTAATAATGGAGAAAATGCCAGTATGCAAAGTTGGTGCAGCCTTGTTCCTCCCTTCCCCCAGCTTCACTCGCTTAGGCTAGCCTATGTATTTTCTGACCTTGCAGACACAATATTGGGCAGGGAGAGGAAACCCTCAAGGTTCTTACATTGATTCCTCTCCTATATCAGTAGGATTGACCACCCTAAAAAGTAAATATATATAGATATGGTTTCAGATCATACCATCAGGATCAGCTTCTGTCTCCTGGATGAGTTTGGGAAGCTTAAGGACCTTAAACACTGAAATTACTTCTGACATCTCTTAAAAGGGTCTGTGGCAACCAGAAATTACTGGGTTCTTTCCATGCTGCTGTTTTCCCCAGCCACATTCAGGGATAGGTTGTGTGTCAGTAGCAATGCTTTAGTTATTACTATTTGAAAGCTGATAACATTGAAATGTTGAAGAGAACATGATTCTGACCCACCCTCCTTATAGAAATGACATTATTTATTTAGCTTTTTAAATGATTGTGGTAATTTCCTCATAAAATGTATTGTACACTGTCAAGTGTATGTCTGGAGTTTCAGAGATCAGCTGTCTGATTGGGTATTACAGATCACAGGCTCATGTGGGGACTGGAAAATTATTTACAGGTAGGAGATAGTTAACTTCTCCATGTGAATATAAATATATGCATATTGACAGTTTACATTTCATTAACTTTCTTGGATGTTAAACATAGCCTTATTTTGTGGTCTCCTACTCTAGCTGTATATGGAAAGCAGTTTGAGTAATTTTTCATGTGAAGGCAGTCTGATCAGAAGCCCTTATTGTGATTGCTTTGGTGGCCTGGTTCACTCCAGGTTAGAGACCTGCCTCTCTAGTTCAGGCTATCAGCTAATAAAGAATTATCATTATTATTTCTTTAAGTGAAATCAAATGAGCAGCTATTCAGAGCTATACTGAACTTGTAGAATAAGAAATATTCTCAGTAACATATCATGGTGAGATTGAGTCCAACACCAAGAAAATTCTTACTCATTTGCCTATTAAGACACTTTGTTGTTTGGGGTTTTTTTTTCATTTGGTTACTAGAAGTGAAGATTTTTGCATCGAAAATTTCTTTTCTCATTAATTTTTTTTTTAATCACAATTTCTATGTTTTTTTCCATAGACTTATATTGGAACTTATATAAGAGGACCTATCTTTTGCTATGGAGAGGAAAAATAATATAAGCCAGAGCCAAGAGACAACTGGACCTAATTAATGGTTGAAAGATTGTTTCTTTGCAACTAGAGATTTTAAATCATCTGTGCGTGGATTTCTGTCTACTTCTATGCTTTACAAAAATTGTTGCTCTAAGGCAAATGACATTGTGAGAGAAGTAGGGCCTCCTTTTGGTAATTATTTAGTCTTACTCTAAGGACTAATTGGTTAAGAAACATTAAGACAAACCTCAAATCTTATGAGCCTATGTTCCGCTCCTTATTCCCATTTTTTAGATCACAGCAATTCTTTGTCTTTAAATCTAGAACACTGTTCAAAGAGCTTCATTTTAATTTTTGAACAGTTTCTGGCTTTGTTGCTCCCCTTCCTTTTGAAAGACACAAATGGGGAATATGAAAATGCATTTTTTTTAAATGTTGCAGTAAGTGCTATTCTTCTCTTCTGTGTATCTCATGTGTTACTTTATGTGGAACCTTTTTAGCTTTCTTTGTGACTATGGTCACACACAGAGAACTAATATAACGACTAAACAATCTATCTGTTCTAGTTTCAGAGCTAGAAGTTGGCCAACTTACCTAACTTTTTGGTTTTCAACATAGGTTCCCACTGTTTATGCCTTATATACAACTTGGACTCCTTTCTGGTATTACACCCCTTGATGCAAGTGATGGAGGGAAGGAGTAGGAGATAGCAACAATCTGTAGATTTTGTTTAACTGATCATGTAAGCAAATAGATTTTGCTCATTGATCACATGTGCAAATAGCTAGTCTTCAAATGACCTATGCAACAGTGTGTAACCCCAAAATAGTTATGGATTTCTGGAAAATTGTTCTCACTGACACTCTCTGACCAAGTTAGGTTTTGCATTCTTCAACAGGTAAAAAAATGCTGCAGGTATGCATTATTTGTGTGTGGGTTTATATGTGTTGACTGAACTAAAATTTCTCTAACTGCACGTTTCTAAATGAAAAGTGAGTGTAGATAAGTGAAGTTGAAAGCTAGTAAAATAAGACACTGTCAGTTGAGGGCAAATGCAAAAGCAGTTCTATCTGCCTTCCTCAGAAATGAAGCAGAGTAAAGGATTCTACAGAATGAGCTGTTCTCCACGCCCCAACCCTGTGAATCAGAAATCTCCAAAGGGAGTTAAGGCCAAATTATACTCTCACAGGAAGATTTCTTAAGTTACATAAAATGGGAAAGCATGATGATGAAACTAAAACAACAAATAAATACTTTATTTTGTATACATTTCAATTGCTTTGTTAAAAAGAAAATATATCCCTCCAAAAGTCAGCTGAATTTATCAGCTTTGCAAAATGATGAATGAATGCCTTGTTCCTTATTATTGCTTAAGTCATTCCTGTTTATGCCAGTATTTCAAGGATTATGTTTTGATTGTTCTGAAGAGATGAAAACACTTTCTTGCTGATGAATAAACACTGCCACTTTTAAATATTTGTATGCAAAATGTCTTTAAAGCCATTATGAAATGCTTTCCAAAAGCACTAAGAAGCTGCTTCCCAAAAAGACAGTTTTTCTCTACATTTTCTTTCATGCTAAACAGTCTAAATGAAAAGCCTTTCAGAGTTAACTAGTTAAAGCAATACCAGTGTTTTAGTGTAATGAATAACTTTTTATAGAAGACAATTGCACACAGTTCAATATGCTAGTATTTCTATTTCTGTGCCCCACCAATGCCGGGATTCTAGGGTAGAATTTCTTTCTTTGAGAAAGCTGAAGCGATCAAAACCCTGATTAACCTCTGATATTCACGTGGTGCTCTTGATCTTGAGGGCCGAAGCAGTAACAAAGAGTTAATGGCAGCCATATGGTCAGGATATTGTGGGTACTGTTGACCCAAATGTGAACTCCTCAAGCAAGTGCTGCTAACTCCTGTTTGTTTCAGGTTTGGTGTGGAGATTACTGATGAAGAGTTTGAGCTGCTACTTGACAGAATCCCCCTTGATGAAGATGGAAATGTCAGATACTCCCAGTTCATGCTTAGGTCTGATTCCTGGAATACAGCATATGCATTTTATTTCTCATTTGTGAGTAGAATTACTTTTAATCTAAAAAGCTCACATAACATTTCCAGACTGAATCTCACTTCTTAACTGTGCTCCTTTATGACATATTTCTTGCACACAGTGTGCTGACTACATTTAAAATAGATGATGTAATGGATGTATGCTGTTTGTAATTTAGTTGCTCTTTCACTGCTATTTACATATTTTAGATGAAAGATTTCAAAGTTATATAACAAACCTTTACATTTTCTGAAGGCTAGAAAATATGTTTGACTTCTAAATAAAAGCTAATTATTTCCAGAAAATGGAAATAAATGTACTCAGTATATCTCTGAGAACTTGAAGCATTTACAGGCCCTATATATATAGTCTGAAGTACTTCTGAGATGCTGATATTGCTTAATAGAAGCTCTATGCACCCTCCAAGGCCTGGATGTGAATTCGTTTAATTAAAATAAAAAAGGAACAGACCAGATAAAAATAGTCTATTATTTCTCAAAAATTAAAACTTGATTCCCAAAACTGTCATTCCAGTAGCAGGGCAAAGGCCAGTGTAATTTCTGAGGTGAATGAAAGACTTGTGGAATCTGAGACTGGAAAAAAGCCATTCCACCCATGAAATCCAGAGAAGTAAATTCCAGCCCTTTCCCACACATTTTTATGTGCACATAAGAGTTAGACTGCTCAGTTATTTATTTTGAATTATTTAGGAGGTAAGGGTATATCCAGTCTGCATACACACAAGGGTAGGTAGAAGTATGAGTTCACTGTATGGAAGCCACATGGGGTACCTTCCTGAGCTTCAGGTAGCAAACCAGCTAAGTACTGCAGACCTGATGGTATTGCATCTTCCTTCCCATCCATTCAGTCCTGTTTCACTCTTTCTTCAGTCCTTATCTTCCTGCTTCAGGAAGCTTTGGGGTTGAATTCATCTGTCCACACATTTGCACACGAAGTGGTTGGATATGAAAATATGATATGAGATATATGTGACCTTCTGAATAGTATATCCAAGGCGATCTCCAAATGTGTTCCAAATAACCCTTGAATGATTTGGATGGGTTCTTGTTCCTCACCTACTTTTATGCCAATGCCTCCACTCCATTTCTTTACTTTGTAGCCCTCTGACTGGGTTGCAGTTATCATTAATTCAGTAGTACATGAATTTCTGTGCCATGTCGTAGCTCCAGGAGTATTCTCTGATTGTCCTATGGTGAGGGTGTAATGAGGAGAGACAGAGGATAAAGATCATCTGGGAAAGCTTAGGAACCTTTGAGAAACCAAAAGAATAAAAAATAAAATACACAGAGATGCACAACATTGGACCCTACCTCCTCCCTCTTGCTGTGCACTCAGCTGTGCTCTATCTTAATTGCAGAAAAAGAGATTAATCTATTAGATCAGAAACTCAGAATAAGGGAGGTGGGGGTTTTAGGAACTAAAGTTACAGCCTGCCTTTTGTCACAATAGAAAGAATAGAATCTGATCATTCAGTGGTGAAATGCTTTCTTTATAGGCCTTTTTTTTGACTGAAGTCAACCTTCAGAATTCAGTAAATCTTGCAAATTCAAAGACTATTCTCAAGTTTACTCCTGTTGTATAGAAGTAATGTTTATACAGGAATCTTTTGACTTTCAGTGGCATAATTCTGTACTTGAATGTGATCCAAACAAATAATTATATAGCACTATATATAATCAACTATTTTTTCACAGGTTAAGTGGGGGAGAGTCCATAGGCCTCATAGTATAGCTTAGGTAACAGTCCTTTATCTGTCTTATCATGAGAACCAGAGGCTAGATGCTTTTCTTGGATTACTTATATATGGGGTAATTTTGTTTAGTGTGAAACTAGAGTGTAACTGGGAACACAATGTA
>VWYI01009718.1:0-18506 GCA_013399455.1 Anthoscopus minutus
CAGATGTGAAAATATTTGATAGAAGTCATCTTGTATTATATCAGTCTTTTATTTAAGTGAAACACCTTATTAAAAAAATATGGGCAGTATAAGAATACCTTCTTCAATGTATAATAATGCTAAATGCTGCATGTGCTCCTCTATTCCTGTATGCCTTATGCTGCTTAATCTCTGCTTTTTGGGGTTTATATGGGTGAGATTTGCAAACTATTTTATTAAAAAATTAATGAAGAGATAATGGTTTCATTTATGAGATTCAGTCTGTTCCCAAAGTACAATCTACTGCCAGTTTTAGGGCATTGACATGCTCCTGAGTTATGCTCTAGGGTCATGTTGCATTGAGATTTTCTCCTGCATTGATGCTACTTAACTTGGACAGCTAAGCACCTGAACATGCATAAGCACATTAACAGACTACTGTTACAAAACTACAGCAGAAATTGTGAGAGGCTGAATAGAAAATGTCTTACCTCCAACTATTGAATTTATAATAGTAATTTTGTATATGTGTATACTTTTCATTGCTTTTGAACTCAGGCAGATAGATGGAGAATCCTTCTTGTGCAAAAGACACACACAAACCCAACCAACAAGAAAAAAGTCCAACAATGAAACACAACCCATGCCTCCAACTATCCCCTCCACACCCAAGAAATGTAAAATATCCCACCCATACCGTATTCATTAGCTCTCTTTTTTTCAAAAGGTATCCTTTGGCAAACTTTGGCTGCTCTCTCCTCAACAAGCAGTATTAACTCTTCATCATGCTTTCTTACTGCTAAATATTGAGATATTTGGACTGCTAACCATGATTATTCAACTGTCTGCATAATCATGATATAGTTTTCTGCAATAGACAGTGTATCAGTATTTTAGGGGCAGTAATATGCAAGTGGAATTGAACAGGATGGATCTATTTTTCCTCACCTTCATGCCAACTTTTTACTGGGTGATGCCAATGATCATGAGTGTACCAGTGTATCAGAACAGATGAAGAGTTGCAAGATATGCCTTTTTTATTGGGTGCTTCATGTGGACATTAACTTGAGGACTGAGTAGATGATACATACTAGTGACAATTCTATGTTTATGTAAAATGTTGGAATTTATTATTTAGTATTTTGGAAAACGGATATACTCTATTAATAAGCACAGTTGTCATTACATGTTAGTCCCTCAGGACATAAACTGAGATTCCTGACTTGAATGTGGTGGAAGGGCAGTGTAAGTAGAAAAACAGAGATGGACAGTGCTGGATGATCCAGACAGTTTTTCTTTTTCTACTGTAAGCAACTGTTATTGTTTACAATCTTCACTGAAGTTCAGTGGTGTCTTACAAAGGAAATTTCCACATCTCTTAAGAACTGCATCACACTGGTACTGAAGTATTCTTGATTTAATTCCTCTCCACAGTTCTCCCTACCACTTCCATCACTATCCTTGGGCAGCATTTTCTTTCACATAATTTCTCCACTGCTGATTGGGTCCTAAAACACATATTTGTTAATTCCATTCCCACAAGAATATGAGACCCCAGATCTTTTAGGGCATGGGGAATGGTAGAAACAGTCTTAATGCCTTTTTGCTAGAAGAGCATCTTCACAGATGTTGCACTGTAGCATGCCAGTGCATTGCAGCATTTGCATTATGAAGAGAAAGCAGGACAGGACAACCTGCTCTTGTCTAGACTCTAGGAGCCTGAAATCTGAGGTCTGGAGTAGAAGGTTGGTATAAGAGCAGCTCATACAGTGTTTATAACCTCAGTAGGCAAGAACCTCTTCTGAAGGAATGAGAGAAAGAGGAATTTCAGGAAACAGCTGCCAAATTCTAGACAACTTTCAGATGAATCTGCTTCCTATTGGCTGTCAGAGAGCCATAGTTCCACATACAATATTTCTGTACTACAACTGTACTTTAAAAATTCCTAAAGACTGCTGCTTTCATATGTGGAGAACAGATACTAGAGGGTAAATGACACCAGCAAGCTAGTTGCTGTTCCTAATCCTGAAATGCCAGTGCACTGGGAGCCATCTCTCCCTCTCAATAACCTTCTTTGTACAATGAAACTTCCATCAGCCATTTCAACAAATGTTTTGAAAGCATCATTTCCAAAAGACCATTTGCTTCAATGCTATTTCCCCTGTGGTTTTAAGTCTAAGGGTCTTTGGTGATTTGTAGACTCTTTCTAATTTTATTGACAGCTTAGGGGGGAAAAAAAAACCTATTAAGCCTGTCAAAAGATTATGCGTATGGAACTAAAAGAGGATGGAAATGTTTTATTATTTTGCCAGGCAAGTAAAAATAGCATACCAAAACTAGTACACTGAAGTGCAATGATTAACTGTACCTTTGTTGCAACCCTCCCTTTTAGGTAGCTCCCAAAGAGGGGGATGAAACCTCTACACTTGCATGGCGTCATTGGTAAAAACACATGTTTTGCATATGTATGCCACACACAACCTACAATTCTGTATGCATGGTCTTGATCTGGTGAAGTCTGACACAAAGACATCTTTTCCAAGCAAGTATTGTCATGGACTTCAAAGAAACTACTTCCAGGAGTAAAACTTTGTTATGTGTGTGATGACAGGATCAGGGAGCTGGTATGATCATGCGCTCTCATTTATGTACAAAATAAGCACACACTGCTTATAAGTTGTCACCTCCTGCAATGAAGGCCTCATTCTGGTATGGGCTGAAGTGTGACACACCGGCAAGTGGTCTTTATTAGAAAGGTCATTGACACTGTCAAGCATCCTTTGAAAGGTGCCATTGCACCTAGAAGGTTATCAGGCCAGAGCCATGAAGTCTACAACAATTTCTCTGTCAATATTGTAAACAGGTAATACATCTGACCTCTTTTTGGATTTAACAAAACACAGATGATTGAAGTTCTTCTGCACCTCTTTCACCCTTCTGTCATCCATGTATACACTTCCCCCAAGCTTTGTCTTGAAGTACCCTGCAGAAGTAGTGAAGTTGAGAGAGAGCTACTTTAATTATAAGTACCACAGTAATGAATTCAAGTACACTTATTTATCATAAAGGGCTTCCCCATCTGTCTCTAAAGTATGCTCAAAAATGCTGTGTATTTGATAACATGAATGTTGAGAATTTAACAGCTTTTAGTTTAGAGCATTCCATTTTGGCTAGCTTTTAATAAGATTGTACAACTGAATTTTGACTAAAGAAGCAGACTGGGGGCAGAGGGGGGAGTGTGTGTAGGGAGTGTGCGTGTGTATGTGTGTGTGCGCGCGTGCGTACGTGCGTGTGTGTGGTCTCTTCCTAATTTATTTGCACTTCAACCCACTGGGATCAAGCTGCAATCCCTGTAGGCAAAAGAAGATTAGGGAAAGCAACTGACTGTTTTTTCCCAGACACAGAAGGGAAAGCGACTTCTCAAGTACCGCAAGTTTTTCTGGCCACTGTACAAATTGTTCCTTAGTATGGAGAGTTTCCAAGAGACCTAATTAGCAACTCGCTACAAACATTTCTTTGCATTAGCTAATGATCCGGCTACACTTGTAAGCAAACAGTACCAACATATCTAATCAATGCAGAAAACCAACAGAATGCCTATTAAACATCTGGATGTAATTTTCTAGTTAGACTTAGAACAAAATGAAAACATATGTGGGTTTCTTTGATCTATGCCTCAACAAAGAAATTGTCGATTAAAAAAAACACACACTGGCCAGTCAGTGTGTCATTTTCATAAAGTCTGGTCATTTCTTTTCAAATGTTCCCAGTTTAATTTTTTTGGTTTCCTGCAATCTCTAATTTTACCATATTGTGTGAAGCCAAAAGGGATTCTTTGGATCTGATTCTCTTTGAGGTTTTACTGCTGCATGATCTGCTACTGACTTTTTTTCTTTTTTTTTTTTCTTTTTAATTCAACTCAAAGATTTTTCAAAGGTGAAGGAATGGGGGAACTGAATACAGTCATGATGGTAAAATGACCTAGTGCAACTTTTTGAACATTTTTGCCTACAAAGAAAGCTACTAATTAAAAAGTAATCAAATTACTAAGAGGGAATGCAATGGCTATTAGCCAAAAGACAGCAAATAATTAGAAATGTAATTGCTTTACCCTACTCACTTCATTTGCACTTCACAAATTTATAAATGAGTATTTTAAAAGTGGTATTGTTTTGCACCTCCTTACAATAATTATTATTCAACTGTATAGAAAGTCACTACTATGCCACATGTACTGTATGATTCAAGGTTTTTTTTTCTATTTCACCTGCACCACACTGGCATTAAAAACAAAGCAAATCCTAAAACAAACCAACCAAATCGAACAACCCCACGCCCACTAACAAATGCATATATCTCTTCCCATTGAAAATCCAGTGCTCTATCTACAACTTTGAAAGCATAAACTCTATAGAATTCTAGAATTGCTTCCTCCACTTACTTGCTCTTGCAGTATTGAAAGTAGAAGAGTGGGACAAATCACACTAAATTGTTTACTGTCCACCTGCAGCCAACACCTAATGATTAACATAATCTGTTGCAGTGGATGTTTTTTTTGTCCGTATGTTCTATGCACGCTATGTTATTTGCCCCGTTGTTTTGTACTCCCCCAAGTTAATGGTTTCTCCCCTGAAATTGTATGCACCTTCCTCCCCCGTCCATCACTGTAATCCCTTCCTGGTTTCCAGCACCTTCACTGTCCCTCCCCCGTGGGATGTCAATCCTGAGTTGTGCCTTCCCCTCCCAGTGTCTATCGTAATCCCTGCCCCCTGTTCCAGCAAGTTCGTTGTCAATCCTCTCTGGTCTTCACGCCTACCTCCCACCCATTTTGAAATTGCTCTTATCCACGACAGCCCAGTGGCTTGTTTCCCTGCCCATCAACCCTGTGTCTCTGCCCTGTACTTCCCTCATTTGTCAAAGGATAGTAAATCCCACCTCCCGTACCACCCTCCAGTCCTCCTGATTGGCTCACTCTTTGTAACCTCCCCCTGTTCTGATCCTGTATTTAAATTGATATTCTCCTTAACTGGGTAGTTTTTTTTGGTTTGTGCCCCCTCTTGCAATTAAAACGTGCTTTGGAACTGCAAACTGAACGTCTCCTCCTCTCTCCTTTACCCAACCCCTGGACATTCTGACACTGAGTAAAGCGCTGTGGCTCTAAAGGTTCCTCCTTAGGCAAATCAAGAAGCCAGGAGACATTCCTCCTGCCTGGCGCGGTGCTGGTGTGGTGGTAGAGCTAGCCCAGGCTCCTGGTCAGCTGTGTCAATCATCATCAACTCTATCTCATGTGCCAGTTTGCACAAAATTAAAAAATATTGCTCATAAACAGCATAAACATACTGTAAACACTGAAAGCAAAAATAACAAACAGTGCATTAAACAGAACAGTTTAATACAATACACAGTTTTGCTGAAGAATGGATGCTACATCTGAAACCTTTTGGTCTATTTAACCTACATTTTAGACCCAAGAGCTCTTTTTGTTTTTTCCACTCAAAACTCCAAATGCTTCCAGTGTGAATTTTCAGCACATAGACAGTTTAGGATTAGGCCCTTTATGAGGTAGGAAGATGACACTAAAAGTTTTACAGTAAATAACAGCTGATTTCAAACAACAGAGTAAAATAGATGACTGAACAGAATGGTTGAGGAGGGGTTAATTCTGAAGGAAATACTTTTATTTTAGAAACAGGAGATAGACGTTTGAAAATAAGTATTTTTAATCCAGTTGGAAAATTACGTATATACAGCATTGTGGCAGAATGATCTGGTATAAAATGCTACCTACTTGAATAAAAAATGCTTAGCCATATTTTGCTGCCTTTCTATGGTGTAAATACTGAATATTGCCATGGATTGCAAATATTCAGTTTCCTGGAATTAATTCAGATTTATACCCATCCAACAAAAATAATTAATATTTTAATGCTTTTAAAATGTTTTCTATGCTTTTTATGCCTTAATGAAACAATGATGGTGCTTGCTAATAGAGGATATTAATTAGTTAAACATCATATCATGTTGGTTATTGTTCCTGCTATGTAATGTCAGTAGCTCTCATTTGAAAGAAAATCCAGCACATTTGATTCTGCTTCTGCTTGTACAGCTCTTCTACCTCAGATATAATGGATAAGAATCAAAACGCCCTTAAGTGTCTGATTTCAGAATCAAAGTAGACTTTCGAACACGAACCAGGAAAACAGAGCTTTTCTCTTTCTGTTAAAACATGCCTTAGACATTTTAATATTGACAAATACAGGTAACAGGGCATTTTAACGTTCATGTAGGTGAGCAATTAAGAAAAAACAAACCCCTTTGGTTTATGTTCCAAAACACAGTGTTGTTTGAGTGCCCTATCTGTCAATATCTCATTAACAACTTGTGCCAGCAGGTTAAGTGAAGTACAGCGAAAGTTAGGAGTTACATTATTATAGACTCCATAGCTACTAGGTACACATACAAAGTATATAATCATAGTTTACATTTTTATGGCACCTTTCATCCGAAGATCTAAGTACTTTAATAAGCATTAAGTAATTAAGCTTTCCATTGCTGCGAACAGAGCAGCGAGTTGGCTTGTCCAAGACAACAAGGGAAGAGCTGGGAACAGAATGCAAGATTTTCAGCTTTGCTTTTGCAGGTGGAATACAAGGCAAGTTTACACTCCCTTCCTGGGAACCACGATCTATCAAAGCTCACTATCAAGGGTATTTTGCCTCATCTTTTAAAAACCATTAAAACCCCACACATATATTTATTTGTTCCCCAGGATGCATGCACATATGCGCCATACGCAGAAATACACATATATACACCTATAGGTACAGACACCATTGCATGCAGAAATGTACATAGAAATGCATGGAGACATAGATCTATCAGTGCTCACTGACAAAACTGTGCAGTCCTGGAATGAAGTCCAATACTGAGACACTTTCACTCCCTTTTGTGTTGGACTTTTGAAAGTAAAACTGGGAATATGGAATATTCTGGGAATAATAATGGGAAATTATCACTCTGAATGAGTAAAGCTTTACCTTGATATTACAAAATATTACATTTCCTATCAAATTTTAAACAGACTACTCTTTCTTTAGGATACAAGATGAAGCACAATGCAATTCTAAGAAAGTAATCTGTATCTAGTAAAGGTTAGTGCGGAATTATAAGAAAATGCAGATTATAACATTACTCTTACCGTGTTTAAATGATGCAATTCAACATTCTAAGACCATTTTTAGGTGACACACAAGTATATACCAACAGCAAAACTGTGTCTTAAGGCACTGTTTTAAGTCCAAAGATATTTCACACTTCATTGCGGAGTTCTGCTATGAATAAGGTGCTTGCTAATAGAGGATATGTTTTGAAGTTTACTTCCCACTGCAAGATATGTCACCATTTGTCATCTCCTCAGCAAGCATACGGTCTGCGGAATTTGTTTGACCCTCATCTATCTCAAGTGGTCCTATAAACCAAAGTTATTGACAGCTTTCCTCTATCAGGCCCCTCTTAAAAAGAAGGCAGTTTCCCCCAAAGGACAACTTCTGTCTGATCAAAGGGTCATTCCAACCAACAAAGCAGCTGGTGTGCCCTGAGCCGCCAAGGACGCGGGACAGCTTATCCCTCCTCTCGGCGTTTCCTGTGGCGCATCGTCAGCAGGTGCCACGGCCCTGCCGCTCTCCTTCGGCGAACGAGGCGGGAGCCTGCGCCCGACCCNNGGCCAACGGGGGCGGCACCCTGCGCCCGACCCGCCCGCCGCAGTGTTTGCGCGCGTCGCCGTGCGGTGCGAGGGCGCGGTGAGGGGCGTAGTGAAGGAGGAGCGGGGGCGCGGTGCGGGGCACGATGCGGGCGCGGTGCGGGGCGTAGTGAGGGAGGAGCGNGGACAGCTCGGGCTCCCCGCTCTCCTTCCCGCCGACCTTCCCCGCCCCCCCGCGGCGCCGCGCGCCCCGCGCCCTCCCATTGGCCAGCTCCGAGCGCTCCCGCCGCTCCTCCACAAAAACTCTTCCCAGAGAAAATCGAGAGGCGGCGCGACTGCGGCCCTCGCCATTGGCTAGAGCGGGCACGGAGGGGCACGAGCCCACGCTTNGGTGCGTCACGAGCCCACGTTGGCGGCGGGGCCGGTGATTGGGCGGCAGCCCCCCCTCCGCGGCGGCGTGGGCGGGGCTGCGCGGCTGGTTAGCCGGCGGAGTGTGAAACCGCGTGCTAATGTAAGCGGCGCGGGCGAGCTCGGCGTGTCCACCTCGGCCACGGCCGCGCTCAGGTCCCGCCGAGCGCAGGCCGCCGCCTCGGCTTCCCCTTGCCCTTGGCCGGCGCGGAGGGGATTGGGCAAAGGAAGCTGGTGCTGTTCCCGTCCGGTCGGGTTCGGATTTTTCAGCTGGGGAGAACTTTATCCCGGGTCGACGAGGAGCGGCGGCCCACCGCGGAGGAGAGCGAGGATGAGGATGATGCTGCTGCTGATGTTGCCGCGATGTATCGCGCTCGGGGAGCTCTGGTGAGACGCGCGGCTCCCAGATACACACCCGCCTGTAGGAGGTTGTAGTGGTGCCATTGCGCGAAGGAGCTTCCCGTCTGATTTAAACCTCAAACGGACGCTTTCATTTCTATATTTTTTTTTTTTTTTTTTAAATCTTCCCCAACGGGGCTGTGGTTGCTTGGACGCTAAAGCCAGCGAGCATCTTGAGGGGTTTGCTTTCCTTTTGTCATAGGGACTTCTCTGCAACTAACGGAAGAGTCTGTGCTGCGTGTGTGGTACCCTTTCCTCTGCCCTCCAACGTTTCGTGCATGTGCTATTGGAGCTGCTCCATCGGGGACGGCTGTGCAAAAGCCCCCACCCGCCTCCTTCCTCCTCCTCCTGCCTTCCTCCCTTGTTCATCGCTCTGTGTCTTGCCGGTGGTTTGGCCCCTCAGCCGACGCCTGGGAGTAGCGCATCCTTCCCTGGAGACTTTATTTCGCCCCCTCGGCTTGCGACGGTCCCGCCGCGGACACTGCGACCCGTTCCCTCAGGCTGGATTTTCCCCTTTTGACAAGAGGCAGAAGTGGAGAGAGGAGTCACCTCTGCTCGTGGTTTCCGGCCTTACAATCGCACCGACCACTTGCGAGTCCGTGAGGGGTATTATTCGCTCCCGCTGAGGGGCGGCTGTTGCCTCCCCCCTGCGCTCCGTCGGGTCCCGTCCCGCCGCGCCCGAGCGTTGTGGGCGCCGCCCGCCGGTCGAAGCGCCGGAGAAGGAGCGCGGAGGGCTGGTGTCCGTCCCAAGCGCGGCTCATCCGCCTCTCCCGACCACCTCAGCCCTCCTTGGAACGACAGCAATAAAGGACGCCGAGGCTGGAGGATGTCCCCGCGGCGGGGGCACTGAGCCGCGCCTCGCCCCGCTGCTGCCCACGGCGGCGGAGGGAAGGCGGCCGGCGGGTGTCGCCGCTCCTGTCCCCTTGGCGCACCGGGTGTGAAGCCGGGGCAGGGCGGGGAGTCTCGCCGCGAGAATCGCGCTGCGAGGGAGACCCGCGGCGGCCGGAGTCATGTTCCCCCAGAGCCGGCACCCCGTAAGTACGGCTTTGGGCGCCGCCGCGCGGGGCGGGGGGCGCGCGGTCGGGAGCGCACCTCCGGCTCGCTTGCTCGGCTGGAGCTAGAGGGGGGAGAGGAAGGCGCCCTCTCATAAGTTCGTTCCCTCTGGGGTGGAGCGGATCATCCTGCTTGCAGGAATGGCCTCTTCTACTTTTTGTTATGTGGGCAACTTGCTTGCCTTTGGAAGGACAGACGGGGGTCGCCGCCGGGCCAGGCAGCATCCACCGAAAACAGCTCCCGGAATGGGGCTGGCTGTGCCTCCGCGACGGGGGTCGGCGGGGAGGAGCCGGCACGCCCTGCTTTCGTGTAGACGGCAGCGGCAGGAGCGGGTGGGTCGGAGCCGAGCGCGGTTAACCTCGGCCCCACCGCAGATGAGGGACGGGAAGGTGGGTAACAAGTGCGCAGCGCCCCGGGGCGGGGGCGGACCGGGCCGGGCGCTCTCTCCATCCCTCTGGCCCGGCCGCAATGGGCAGAGTCGCCTCCTCTTCCCCGCGGGGCGGCCGTGCAGTGTCTGAACGTGCATCTCTCTCCCGTGCCGCCACCTCACCAGACCCCGCACCAGGCTGCGGGCCAGCCTTTCAAATTCACCATCCCGGAGTCCTTGGACCGCATCAAAGAAGAGTTCCAGTTCCTCCAGGCACAGTACCACAGGTGAGAACCAGGGGCTTCTGCCCCGTACCCGGCCGGGCGTGGGGGGCTGCACCGAACGGGCGCGTCCAGGCGGTGGCGTGCGGCGTCGCGGCAGAGCCCCGCCGAGAGACCCCGACGGGCCGCTGAGGGGCCCGCTGACGGGCCGCTGAGGGGAGCGCCGGCAGCCCCGGTCCGTGGCGGGCGGGGGCTTCCGGGGGGACGGGGTGCGTACGGGGAGACAGCCCAGGCCTGCCCTCCTCTGCCCTGCGCGGGCCCGTGCTCCCCGGCAGCTGCGAAAGATGGGCTGTCGAAACTGGAGCGTTCGGCACGTCTGTGCGTTTGAAAAACTGCGTGTGTGTCTCGGGAAGCCCGTATGAGTCATTTAAGTATATCGAGAGAAGACCGGCGCCAATTCTGTGGCACAGCGCCTTAAGGAGGCTACTTCTCGTGTTTGCGCTTTTGTGTGTGGTGTTAATGCAGAGATGAATAAATCTCCAGCGTCCTGTGGTTAAGAGCTAGGGAGCACGGTTAAAACGCGCAAGCACTTAGAGTAGTAACACCGAGTTTACCAGAATCCATGGAAGCTGTGGGATATGCTCCTCGTTGCTTCTCTGCTCTTCAGAAGTTCTTTGTCGGTGTGTGTTTGCTGCTAAGGTCCTTTCAGAGATTTAGGGTACTGGATCTTTTTGACGACTCTGGGCATCTGGTGTTAAGGAGCATTAACCTTCCTTCATTTTGTACTCATGTGCGCCTGGAATATTTGGAGAGAAATAAAAGCTTTACAAGTTTCCCAGTCAGAAATCCCTTGGTTTTAGTTATGCTTCCTCTTCCTTTACCTATGATAGTTAGGTAGCCTTACCAAAAATCTTGAAATTGCTTAAGCCATTTGTTGCTTAAGAAAACTAACTCTATAAACATCCGGTTTTGTAGTTGAAAGTGAAAAATACTGCTTGCACACTGACTGTTCTATAGGATGCTCACAAGTGTCATTAAAAAAAAATCAGTTTGATGGAAAACAAAGGGAACATTGAAGCTCTCAGTGAAAGCAGTCAGAATTGCATCACTGTGATGAGACGT
Organism: Anthoscopus minutus; assembly: GCA_013399455.1. Lineage (NCBI taxonomy): Eukaryota > Metazoa > Chordata > Aves > Passeriformes > Paridae > Anthoscopus > Anthoscopus minutus. The sequence continues at coordinate 11,249 of VWYI01009718.1, forward strand.
GCAAGTGCCAAATGCAACTTATTTTTGTTAATGAAAGCAAAAAGCAAAATGGAAAACTTGCCAGTAGATGATAGTCAGAATTACCAATTCGTGAGCACTGGGCAAGGTAACATTTGCTAGCTGTATAGAAAGCAATGCCTCTATTTTATTTTTTTTACTCCCAAGTACTTCAGGGGAATTCAGATCCTATTGAATCCTAGTCAGATTCTAACTTGTAAGTTGTAGCTTCTTGTCAAAGTGTAAAGAGTGGATATGTTTAGGTTCTGTAGACAGTTCAGGCCTCATACAGCACCCATGAAATGTTCTTTAAATTTTTTCTTTGACCTTTTTATTTCAAGTATAAATTAAGTCTTTCTTAAGTTATTAATACTGCAAGTTAGTTTATGAGGTTTTTTTTTTGATTAGCAGCTTCTGTCAAAATACAAATAGGGAGGATAGATGTCAAAAAAAGACCTGTTACATTAAAGTGTGGTCTATTTTGTAGCCTTAAATTGGAATGTGAGAAACTGGCAAGTGAAAAGACGGAAATGCAGAGGCATTATGTTATGGTAAGTATATTTGTTTTTTATCTTTATTTCAGTAAATATCTCCTAATACAATGTAAGTCAGCCTAAGAAAATAATATATGCTCATTTATTTGCAGTACTATGAAATGTCGTATGGATTAAACATTGAAATGCACAAACAGGTAAGACATTTTGTTTTCTAAACCACAAAATCTGCATATAAGTGTACCTGTGCTGTTTATGCTCAGATGACTGTATTGTGTCTGAATCGATAGTCTGAATCTGTTGACTGATTAGTGGACCTTTGCCTACCTCCTGTCAGATGAAGTGTAGATTATATTAAGCAGCAATGCCTTTTTTGGTGTTGGTCCTGAAAGATTTTGGCAAAAATAGGAAAGATCTTGTTTTTGTGTTTTTAAGAGTGCAGTTCAGTACTTTACAAGTTTGGGGTTTTTTGGGTTGGGGTTTTTTTTGTTTGTTTTGTTACTAGTACAGTGACATGTAGAACTGATCCTATGTCTGTGTAGCATATGTAGTCATAGTTACTCAAATCCCTGCCTTATAAAGGTGTGAAGAGATTAGTGACTTGGAAAGCTCTAGTTATGACTATGAGTTTGCAAGTTCCCATAAAATTCACACTTATGGCCACTATAATGGTGAATAAAAAGAGTATTGAACTGGAACAAGACACTAAGGACCTCATGAGAGAAGAAAAGCTAAATGATTGCACAGCCCAGAGGACCCTCAATTGAGTAGTCATTGTCTGCCAAATAAAGCATTAATGGCAGGGTGTAAGTATTCTGTATATATGCTGACATTCACTTTTTCATCAAGATGCTAGTACAATAAGTCTTTCAGAAATCGATGGCCTCTTAAAAAAATTATCATTAGATGAAGTTGCACAGTTGGACACATTTCAAAGTGCAACAATACAATTCTTTCTTGATGTGTATGTGCTATTTCATCTAAAACTCTTGTTTCATTAAATTAAAGAGCATGGCTGACCGGCTAGGGCACAGCGAAGAAATTGATTAGTTCAGGCTTCAGATCTTCAGTATATTCAAAGACATTCATTAAGCAAGTGAATTACGGAGTTGAATTTTGCTTTTGTAACTCTGAACTCTTTGAATTTTGTTGTTGTTGTTTGTTTTGTTTTCCCCTAAAAATATACTTGGTAAGGTGGCATTGTAATTCTGTGATAGCTTTCTATCTGCAAATCTCAGTGGGTATTCTTTAGGGTTTTGGAGGTATACTTGTTGCAAGAAATTTCAATGGCATTTCAAAATGCCATTCAAAGGGATCATATTATGACAAATTTTTTTTTAATCACCAATAACCAGATGGAGCATCAAGCTTAGTATTTGATTTGATTCTGTTCTGTAGCTTAGATAATTTTCTTGTGGCTTGTGTTTTAGAAGAATGTTAGTTTTTCTGTGAGGTGACTTTTTCATAGCTTTGTCATTTTGAGATTTTTTTTTCTTTCACTTTTTCTCTTCAACGACTTCTTGGCATACTGTAACCCGTGAGGAAGCCAGTATCTTTAGAGGAAGCTCATTTCCTGCAAAATGGATGTAATTTTCAGGAGGTCTTTGAAGAGAATGTGTGATTTCATTTAGTTTACTAGGAATTAACTTCAGGTAAAATCATTTAAAGCCACAGGGTTAAAGTGGGTGAGAACTAAGGTTTCCACTTTGACCTTAATATATGTATAAAGGTTTAATGTTCTGTGTATGGCAATTAGAATTATGTACCCAGTAGGCAGTGATACTTCGGAAGCTTTTAAGATTTATGGCAGAGCATTATATCTGTTAGTTGTAGTTGGGGAGAGCAGTGCACACTTTCTCTGTGTGTGCTGTTAAGAAAAGAATAGGCTTTTGAAGGTATAAATACATTCTCTGGATGTGAGTCTCAAATACTATGCTTTTACATATTAAGTAATTACAATTTCTGGCAAAAGTAGCACCTTCATATTAAAGGGTATTGATTTAGATGCCTGCAGTGAGGATGCCAAATGGTGTTGCAGTTCAGTGTGCAGGTGGCCTTAGATTACAGGAAGCAAAAGCAAAAAAAAAGCCTAACAATGACATTCTTCTGAATTTCTACTGCTAACGATAAGTTCTGAGGAGGCTTTTGACAGATAGTAATCATAATTCTTATTAACTGGTGACGTCTACCCCCAAGGGTGTAGCCAGGCTCAAATTGATGCTTTTTGCTGGCTGATCACCAGCATGGCCTAAGTGCTCATTATGTTGTAGAAAGGGCCTTTGGAGCTCTCATTACATTTGACAGGAATTCTCTCTAGGGGGAAACTGGGCATTAGCTAGACTCCTGACAGGCTGAAATTATTCCTGCTTTATGGCTTATAACCAAATGCTAGCAAGGCATCATCAGGGGACAGGAAAAATTGTCATTTCTGACAACATCTTTGTTACTGGAAAATGCAGTGGTGGGGAAACTTTCTAGTGAACAAGCTTTAACATTTTTAAGGTCTTCCTCCTGTTTGGAGGCTGTATTTGCTGTGTGTGAAACTCTTCAGACTGCTTAGGCTGCTGTTTAAAAAATAAAATTACACTGCTGCAGAGCTTATTTATGGAGTGTGGTATGTATATCACTATTAAGGTTCAGTCACTTTGATAAAATGAAGTACTTGCAGATAGCCTGCATGTAAATGAGTTTGAGTTCTTATGATGGTTTTGTGTCAGCAGTTGTTCTGTCTTCATTTAATTTAGAAATCTGTTATAATTTAACTGAAATAAAACTAAAATAAAGTTAGTCAAGACTTGAATGTTGTTATAAACGGACTTAACTGAAGTGAACTTTGTATACACCAACAGCTGTGCTGGCAGAGCTTTTCACTTGAATATGTTGCATTTAAGTCTAGAAATGGCCATGGTAAGGCTTTCTTCACAAATATAGTTTTGATCCTTTGCTGTGTTTAACTGCATGATATGTTCTTACATGAAGGTGCTGCTGTGCTTCAATCTGCTGGCTGAATAATTGTCAGGAAATAATCTTTTTGACACACTTGTCTAATTTAGATTTGGTTTTGTTTGTTTCCTTCTTTTTCTGCATAGGTTTTTAAACATCTTTAATTTAAGAATTCCAAAGATTGTGTTCTGAAGAGCATGTTTTATGTAAACACTTATACCATGCTCTTAGAAATGATTTTTAAGATGAATAGTAACTGACCAAGAAACAACCACCTGAGGATTTGTTTAGGTAGATGTGGATTGATTTAGATGTTGTTTTCATATGTGTCAAGGCAGAATGAATAAGAACATTGTGTTCAGTTTATTTTCTGTGTTATACTGCCGAAGTGAGATTTTCCCCAGTGTGACATCTGTGGCTGGCAAAGCGGATGAATCAACTCCTAGTGCCAAGATGAAGAGTTGGTTGGGTGTTAAAATTCCGGCTATACTTAAGAGTTGCTGCCCTTGGCTCCTAGGGCACTGTTGTCTTTATTTTTGCCAGCTCTGCTTGTCATCTTCTGTCGTAAGTCAGAAGATAAGGTTTCCTGTGCGTTTAATGTCTAGATTGGTTAGATGCAATATTATCTTTTGTTTGCTGGCAGGCAGTCACAGGGGAAAAAAGTTCATCAATGCTGAATCAAGTGCTAGACTTACGAACTACTACAGTATTACCGGTTTCTGCTATCCCAATACTTATGGCAATGTTTCCTTCTCGTTGGGTGGGTCTTTCTGATCTCTGTGACCTGCCTGAAGGCAAACCTGTCATTCAGTAGCTTGGCTGTTGTAGAAAAGTGTACAAACTCCAAAGCTGCATTGTGTTAACCAGTTGTACAGGACTTACATGTCTGTTTTATCCTGGACTGTTCTGTGGAATCATTTCTAATGCTTCATGGCAAAGGACAAAGTCTTCTAATGATATCTCATTAGAACATCAGTCTTTAGGAGAGGGTTAAACAGGAGGGAATTAAGGAGCTTAGTTAGCTCTCTGCAGCTCTTGAGTCGGATGGCTTTGCTGTTGAAAGGGATTTAAAGATAAATTAATTTTCTTCTTTTTTCCTACATTTTAATTATTGGATTGAAAAACTCCTTAAGGTTTTGGTGGTGTGCAGTGCATGTTTCAAGAGCATTTTACAGTTGGCACAGCCACAAAAGGCATGCAAAAAATTGTTTTTATTTAAAAGAGAAAATGGTAGGATTGATTGCGATAGTATTTTTCTCTGAAAAGATTGTGCTTATTCTACAAGTGTTTGGTTTCTAAATGAGTACAATTGTGTCAGCAGCCTGGCCATTTCAACCACAAATAGAGTTGCCAGTTTGAAAGAGGAGACTAGAGTAATTACTTCAACTTTTGTGACTTTTGAACCAAGTTTCAAGCTCGTGGCCAGCATTATTGTGAAGGAGTTATCTGACAGATTCAGAATGCTATGAAGGACATCTCCATGTGGCTTTCACATAACCAAGTTGTCAGATAACATCTATTATGTCAGCTCCATATAGAACTTAATTAAAAAGTGTGTCACAGTGCAAGCACTGTGCATATGTTAAATAGTGCCTGACCATCTCTCATTTTAGGCTTAGGTCTCAGGTTTCAGGTGCCTTTCAGAGCCAGAGTGAGGAACACGATGCCTACCAGCTACGTTGTTAAACTTCCCTTGCATTGCTGGAGCTTGCATGGATGGCCAAGTGTATCTGTTCAGTTAGAGGGGAGGAAAAAAAAGTCCTGGTAACTTTTTGGATAGGGGGAAGAGTAAGAGGGGAGATGCTGTGTGAATGTGTAATAATATCCTTTTGTCACAGCAGATTCTGTGGTGAAAGCATAATGGTTTTCCTCCTTCTACTGGTTTTACCAAATCAAGCTGAGCATTTCAATTGCCTTTTGTCCCTCTCTACCTATTTGTTTGCAGCAAAGTGCTAAAATTGCAGTGTCTTCTGTGCAAAATGGAGAATTAGGATCCTTTAGGCTTGATAGATCACCACTGGCATACAGTAAAAGCCTTTAAAACCAATTTTGGATCAACTGGCACATATCAGAAGACTGCACAGTACTTGTTTTAAAGATGATGACAGCTTTGAATGGAACTAATGAAATTACTTTTCCACTTGGGATAAGATTTAGAGATATCTAATAGTGATTGTATAGAACGCTACTATTGTCACTTTCTGTGTTATACTTTTTTGGATTCTTGGGTGTAGGTATTTGAATAATATTTGCTTACATAGTTCCTCACAGAAAGGGGAAAAACAAAGGTAGTGAGAATTCATAATTTTGTCAGCATTTGATTGTCAAAACAGCTAGTTTAACAGATTAGTCCTTATGATTCCTTGGAGCCTATGGCTTTTAAAGTTGGTCCCATAGACAAGCTGAATTTACAACCTGTGTTCTTGTAAGTATCAAATTTCTACTTAAAACAGTTTTCTGGAGGTAATACTGTGTAACATGTTGGGGCAACACTTTCTAGTGTTTGACCTGCCCTTATTGTGAAGAATTTTATCCTTCAGCAACTGGGAGTTTGCCTTTCTGCACTGGTAAACACTGTGTGCCTTTTGTTCTTCTGTCGTGCACCTCTGGGAAGGAGCTGACATAGTCCTCTCCATAATCACTTCTTTGGCAGAAATGAGGTCTCGTCTCCCATTAATCCCCTTCTTCTTGGAGCTGATAAAATCTGTTTTCTCTCTGGTATGATGTGTTCTCTGATTGCCTGTTCATCTTACTGGTGACACTTAGAGACTTGCTTCAGTTTAGCAACATCTTCCTTCTTGCCAAACAAGGGGAACAGATAAGGGAATTATCTCAATCAGACAGTTTGTTACAGTCATTCTCCCGTATCCTCTCATGAGGTGTAGCTTTCATCAGCACGAATATGGGGAGAAGATACTTATTCAGCTTGTTCGCCAGTGCCCTTCTCTGTAAAACTGCTTTCTAGTGTGTTTCCACCATTGCGGTGCTGTAGTGGGGAGAAAGTTGTTCCTGATTTAGGACAAGCCTGCACCTTTGTTCACTTTGAACCTGGTTTCCACTGTCTTTATTTGATGGCCACTGCTTCTCAGGGCAGAAGCTGTTGATGCCTAGATGTGTTTTCAGTAGAGTCAAAATATTATACGTCTTGCAGCCCATACTAACCTATTCACAAAGAACAAATGTTCTGAAGAACATAAAGAAAAGGTGGGAGCAACTTAGCCAATCCCCAATTAGTGACCAGACTCTAATAATTATACTCTGTAACTTCTCACTAGACACAGAATATTATCATTATAAAAAAGTTCAGGACACTCACCAAATACATTAATTTCCTGAACTGATTTCCCCATACTAGTAAGTGTATTTTATAAGTTGTCATATATATAATGTCATATATGTCTGTCTGAAAGTGTTTAGTACTTACATGATCTGAAGAGCTAACTAGCCTTTTTGGCTATGTGACAACAAAACAGAAAATTTAGGTTAATTTGTCTTTTGGTTTAAGGCACCTTAGTTTGTTTGGGTTTTTGAATTTTTTTTTGTCCCACTCCCTCAGCAACATGGATGTTCTCTTTTTTCAATTTGGTCTTTTTTTCTTTGTCTTGAAGCTCTTTGATATTGTGTGAACAGTTGGTCAAAGCAACTTACTTGTAAGGTGACCATTCACTGTATTGACAAGAACAGACACAATAGAAAACTGCATTAGGAGGCAAGCCGTTGGGATTTGCAGTAAATATATTACAGAACACAAGTGCATTGCCGATACTGCTTGTTTAGCAGTTTGCAAGGGCAATGGTAGTATGGATTTTTGAATTAGAAGGCAA